>SCLF01102041.1:0-10997 GCA_004367975.1 Mesochordaeus erythrocephalus
TTTAGTCTGGACTCGACCAAATATTACTGATGATTGAAATTTCGTATATTTGTCTGGCGCTTAAAAGAAGACCAACAAGCCAATAGTTTTTAATGAAATTTCCAGCATTAGATAGGTGAGGGTCCATGCTTTCAAATGATATATTTACCTTGGAGATCCGACACCTGGAAATCCTGTACTATGCGAAAAACTATTTAGCGTCCAGTCGAGAATATATTTAAATATTTTTAATAAAATTTCCAGCATTAGTTAGCTGAATGTTACCGCATTCAACTTGTTTATTTCCCTTGGAATTCAAACTTCTAGAATTGGCTCACGAAGGCACAATATAAATAGAGCTCAAATTATAATTGTATTCGTCCGAAATAAAGTAGAGTGGACTAATTCAGCCCCAAAAATACAGCATAGTGAACTTAGGTATCTAGAAGACATAATTAACAACTATTTGTGGAATTAATAAATTTTTTAAAGCATTTTTAAAAATTCTGTTTTTTTTTTGAATTTAAGACAACTGTCTTAGTTAGGAAAACGTCGAACAGTACTTATAAACCGAATTTTCTTGCACATATTTTGACAGGAAGTGACACAAAAAAAACGAAAAATTCCGGAAATTCCAATGTAATTTCCTCTCAACCAATTCCCGCGCCAAAATTGTATTTGCTTGCGAGTTAACTAGTCTAAAATTAATGCGACCAAATGACGATCAGTTCGTCAGTGTTATGTCATGACATAACACTGACATGTCATTCACTAATCAATATTTTTTAATGAAATATTAACGCCTGCGATTCGTTTTATCAACCGCTCAACTAGTTGACCGCGCTAAACGATTATTCAAGTTACGATATCAAAGACTGTCCTCGGCGGGATACTATGGCTTCATTAACTTTAGAATGAAGACATTTATATCTTTAAGTTACCAGTTACTTACCATATTTTGACTTTTGGGCTTTAAACGGATTCCTATATACTCTATTCGCCTCTCCCGGCGTGTAGTTTGATAATATCTAATTTACACGTCTTCATTCTAAAGTTAATGAAGCCATAGTATCCCGCCGAGGACAGTCCTTGATATCGTAAGTTGAATAATCGTTTAGCGGGGTCAATTAGTAGAGCGGTTGATAAAACGAATCGCAGGTGTTCATATTTCATTAAAAAATATTGATTAGTGAATTAAATAACACTGACAGTATACGAACTGATCGTCATTTGGTCGTATTAATTTTAGACTAGTTAACTCGCAAGCTAAACAATTTTGACAATTTTGGCGGGGGAATCGGTTGAGACGAAATGACATTGGAAAAGACAGTTGTCTTAAATTGAAAAAAAAAACAGAATTTTTAAAAATGTTTTAAAGAATTTATTAATTCCGCAAATAGTTCTTAATTGTCTTCTAGATACCTAAGTTCACTATGCTGTATTTTTGGGGCTGAATTAGTCCATTCTATTAAAAGCTATTCCTGGATTTTAATAGCAAAATTATTAACCCGCACGCGTTACTTCGGACTTGTGGATATATTTGTGCTTAGTGAGGTATTTCTGGAAGTCTGATCTCCAAACTAAGTATATCAGTGGAAAGCCTGAAGACTCAGCTAACTTATGACAACAATTTTATTGAAAAATATTCACTACCTTTTAAGTGAAATCGAAACGAACAACTACCAATTTGATTTTCCGCAGATTGAGTAAAAGGGACCGCAGTTTCTCGCGGTCCCAAAACAATCATGCTCCAAAAAGAAAATAAATAAGTCGAGATGAACAGAAATAAGATATTGGAACATATCCTACTACACCAGTGTCTAGAGTGGCCGGATAGATCATTTTCTTGCGTTTTTTTCATCTCATTACAGAATGTCCAAAATTATACCCTTCATACAGTTAACCCCCTCTAAAGAAAAAAATGAGTCGAATATAGTTGACTTTGACCGTCCTGAAATATAGTTTTATTGAAAATGTCTACCTTTTTCCGTCCAGTTTTTGGCCACGGGTCACGTGTTACGAATTCGGAGTTGCTGCTCTGAGAAGAGCACTTTCGAGCTAATCCGACATACTTCACGAAATGACAGTTTGGACTTAAATTCGCTCACTCCACATAAAGGGTCGATGAGAAAATCTATCAAGTACCCTTAAAATTTGATGTTATAGAGTTTGGCTTCACGATCAAAGCTTTACATTACTAAAAGTGCGTACAATTTAGTCTTCTCAGGTATGGTAATTTAAGACTTCACAATAGGGGTTTTTGGGGGTTAACTGTACAAAGGAGTATGATTTTGGACATTCTGTAATTAGATGAAACGGCAAGAAAAAGCTCTATCAGACTGGCGAAGTCGCGTTAACCGACGTTCTGCTACCCAGACCCCGGGGCTGGCCTAGACACTAGTGTACTATTACACTCCTGTCAAAACTGCCCCCCTAGGATGTCTGGGGAGCAAGAGATCAGTTAACAAGACTTAGTGGAACTGATAGTTTTTCCTTGCGGTTCCGAATCTATTTTCAGAATGTCCAAAATTACTCGCCTTCGTACAGTTAACCCCCCAAAACCCTTATTGTGAAATTTTTAATTACCATAACTTGGATTGGTTCGAAAGTGGCCTTGACTTCCAAAATTATACTCCTTCATACAGTTAATCCCTCTAAAGACAAAAATTGGTCGAATATAGTTGATTTTGACCGTCCTGAAATATAGTTTTAACGCAGTTGTTTCGAGTCGAACTTTTAGTGAACATACTAAGTGAAAAATTCGTCTTGTCACTTTTTGAAAATTTGTACCTTTTTCGGTCGGGTCACGTGTTAAGAATTCGGGGTCGGTCCTCTGAGAAGAATTGAAGCTTGAGTCATGACGCGTCAAATAAGACGCCAATCCGACATACTTCACGAAATGATAGTTTTGACTTAAATTCGCCCACTCTACATAACGGGTAAAATTTGACATGTTTGGCTTCACGATCAAAGTTTTACATTAAGAAAAGTGCGTACAATTGATTCTTCTCAAGTTATGGTAATTTATGTCTTCACAATAGGAGTTTTTGGGGGTTACCTGTACGAAGGAGTGTAATTTAGGGCATTATGAAAACAGATTCGGAACCGCCAGAAAAAACTCTATCAGACCCACTAAGTCCCGTTAACCGACCTCTTGCTACTTGGACCCGGAGGGTATTGGGCACCTTTGACACCTGTGTAAAACTAATTGCCTATGGGTGTCGATTTTCGGTCGAAGTTGGTGTTATTAGATTTTAGATAATGAAGCGATAATATAACATACGCGCTTATACAGTGGTTAGTCCAAATAAAGGAATCGATTTTGTACCAAAAATGGCGCAAAATCCCTTATTTCAAAATGTAAAAAATGACTCATTTTTCGATAGATTCGTTCTTGCCGCATGTGTTCTAAACTGATATTATTTTCAATATGCCGGTTTGGATATTTGTATGTAATATAGCTAAAATCAGGGTATATCATTAAGTGCCGATATGGAAAAAGCCGGCGATGTGTTGTTAAATGGATGACCTCGCAGATGAAAAAAAAATATCAACTCAGACGATGAAGAAACTGATCAACTCGATGGCTCGCCAAATAAATGGAAATTATTGGAGTGTGAACAGAATGTTAAAATAAATGAATGTGAAAATTAAATTCCCTTATTTGCATAATTCCCTTATTTCGAAATATAGGTATATTTACATTCGATGGAATAATATTAATCAATAAGGTGTTTCCACCCGGCAAAATGGTAGTCGAATGTCCACGTGGATGCAATTACCCTTAATAATATATGCTTGAATATCATCCACAGTCTAGTTTATAATATATTTTACTATACAGTGATAATTTATATTAATATCATGGTGATTACAACTAATTATATTAGGATTATACTAATCAGATTATTAATTACACAATTATATAAATTCTTTTATTACAAGTTGTTTAATTAATGTTATAATTAAAAATATTAATACATGTACGCCTGCTCCACACCACTCGACCTAGTATGTCAGAACGCCATCCTTACACTGATACACGGCTGTCAAAAGTACCCCCCCCCCCATGGTCACAGGCAACAACTGATAACCTAACAAGACTTACTGAGCCTTATAGAGTTTTTCCTTGCGGTCCCGAATCTGTTCTCAGAATATGCAAAATTATACGACGTCGTACAGTTACCCCCCCCCTTAAGACAGAACGTAACAAAAAAACACTTTTTGAAAACGTTATTTTTAACTCCGGGAGGCATAGCAGTTGACCGAACTAAATCGTGCTATATTAATTAGGACATCCAACAAAAGCATCTAAAACAAACTCCGATTATTTATTTTACAGCTATGAACCTCGAAAGTCACATTGTTCAAAAACGGTCAAATTTGATTTTGACCATCCTGAAGTTTAGTTTTTAAGCAGTTGTTTCCAGTCGAATTTTTAGTGAACACTTTTGTCACTTGTGATTCAATTTTCGGGCTACAACTAGGTCACGTGTTACAAATGCGGGTCAGTCCTTTGAGAATAATTGAAGCTGGAGTCATGACGCGTCGAATAAGCCCACTTTCGAGCCAATCGGAAATACATCCCGAAATCACATTTTTGACCTCTAGTGGCTATAACTTTATATCACTTGAGAATAAATGCAGCTGCCATCCGTACTCGTCGAATGAGTCGTTTCGGGGGAAATCAGACCTTTTAAAATATTGTGAAATTGTATGGCAAGTAGAATACAAAAATGTGATTTCGAGGAGTATGTAACATTGGCTCGAAACTGGGCTTGTTCGTCGCCTCCTGACGTCTGCTTCATTTATTCTCAAAGGACGGACCCGAATTCGTAACCCGTGACCTAGTTAACAAGTGACTAAATCACGAATTTTTCACTTTCCGATTTGGTATGATTTAGAAAACATGCCAAGACACCAAAAATTAGACTCGAAACAACTGCGTAAAAACTAAATTTCAGGACGGTCAAATTTAAAATCTTCAATAAAAATTTTAGGCAAAACGGATGCAATTAGTGGTATACTAGGGGGGGGGGGTCCATAGCTTTAAAACAAATAATCGAGTATGTTTTAGATACTTTTATTGGATGTCCAGGGTCTAATTAATCTAGTACGATTTAGTTCGGTTAACTGCTATGCCCCAGGAGTTAAAATAACATTTTTTCAAAAAAAGGGCTTTTTCGGGTGTACGACGCCGTATAATTTTGCATATTGTGGGAACAGATTCGGAACCGCAAGGGAAAACTCTATAGGATTCACTAAGTCTCATTATGCTATCAGTTATTGCCTCGGACCATGGGGGGCACTTTTGACAGCCGTGTGATAGTTAAGATTTTAACATAGCCCATAAATATATTTAATGGAATGAAACCATGTAGCTTTTAGGCATGGCCTATTAAAAAAACACAAAGATTCGCCTATCATTGCATGATAGTGTATATTTGTTTAAAAAATTTACGAGTGTTTTCGCCTATTTATTATGTAGCGGGAATAAGAAATTGACAGAGAAATCATAAGGGAAAGTTATAAATGCATAAGATACACTAGCCTGCAGCAATAGAAGCTAAATTCCAAATGGCATAACATTAAAGTTAGGTTATGGTTAGCAGTACATTATTTTCGTCAAATATACTCTCGACTAGGTTGAGAATTTTCAAAGATACATGACATCAACATACAAGAACAAAATACACTCTTGCGGGTTGAAAGTAGAAGCAGATTTAGGAACCCAGTGATTAAACGGCTACAGAAATCACCTTTCAATCAAACAATAAGAAGAACTCATTAATCAAAAATAACAATAAATGCTATAAGGCGATGGACTATTTCGTGCTTAGCGAAATAAGCATAACGAAACAATAGTCCACCATTCCCGAAATATAATGAGTGAAAAGGCATGAATTATTCGGGTTAAAAATTTGTAAATAAACCCATTGGGACCAATCACGGCCAGAATTGTGAGTTTGCAAAGAAATTTTATCGGTACGAATATACCCTATAGTTAGGATGGATGCGGTGAAGATAGTAAAAATCTGAATTAAGAGGTGGCTGTTCTATTACTAACTAAACTTAAATAAATTTGCAGATAGAAAACGAGAATGTATCCTAATTATGGTTGACAAAGACTTATGCAGTAAATTGTTTAGATAAATCTCCCGTTTTCATGAGTAAATGAAAACCCTTTCTTTGGATGTGAAAACAGAGACTTGTGAATTCGTAAAAAGGACTTGTATTTGTAAAATCAGTAATTTCGGTTTTGTGAATCGAGATTATTGGAATCGGGATATTGTTTTAGTTGCGGTTAACCTAGGTTCTTAAAACTTCCGCCGGTATTATGGTCTAAAATGAAGGCACATTTAGTATCCCACTTCATATATATGTTCTGAAAGGACTATTACGAATATTATTAATATGGAACCTATAATTACGAAACTTCGAATAGGATGTTGATGCCCATAATGAATTTATTACTCATAGAATCAGAATAATTCTTAAAGCGATGGTCTCACAAACAGAATAATTTGATTCGCGTTATTATTGTATATAGTGTACCACTATTCAGCGTTGCGAAGTGAAATAATGAATATAGAATAACAATATAGTTGATTTGTTGTCAAAGTGACGAAAGAATTCTTATCAACAAATAAATATCGCTTTTGGTAAGACCCTGATATAATTTACAAGTAATATTGATAATAGTTGCGGATTACAATACATATATTTTCGTTTTCAAATTGTTTGTGCCTTCAATATTGAACTACCGAATGTATCCGAATGCTACGCAAAATTCAGTACCCAGATACGTAAATTATTTATGACAAATCATGAACATCTAGTTTTGCCACTAAAATGGTCGGAAATAAACTGCACCATCAGGTACAAAACGAAATACTGCATCTTATGAGATTTAAATTATTTTACTCATTAGCGATGTATAAACCCCGCGATTTCTATGGGCATGACCATATGGAGAATGTACATTTCATTTCCGAGCTCTCAATATAAATAAAATGTGTGTCGATCCAATCACTGTAACCGTCTATAACAAATTAATAATAGTCTTAAAATAATGTCCTCGTTAATATAGTATAGTCTCATTCTTAAATCCATCGGTCAGGTAATTTCCATCCGCAAATTTCAACATGACGTTTATAATCTGTGATGAGGCTAGGTGACCAGATGTCCCGCATTTGAACGATTTTTAGAAGATTATCCATAAGCAACCCAGGGATGGAAATATTTCCAGCCAATCAGAGTTACCTACCCCACATTTTCCAGTAAAGGATTATCCGTTTTACGGCGAAACATCTACCACCCCCAGGAATCTATACATTTTGAGGCAAATAAAGTTACCTCAAATTCGAGATAATTTAGTTATAGACCCTCTTTTTAAGACCAAACGAATCTGGTCACTCTAGATGAGGCCGTAATAGTCGTTAGCAATAACAGACCAATAGAGCAGTCCAAAAGATGTCCACTTAGTCCTTTCAATTATACCATCATCTGGCCAAATAAAGTAAAAGCTATGACTAAAAATCTGTTCGGATCAAACAATCTTATTTTTTCTAGTCAAAGGTAGATTTTTGTTGAACAACATTTAACTTCAATGTTCACAAAATTTAATCGGTAGGTAAATCCGTAGCCCATTAGATACATAATTTAAAGCACAAAAATATTTCACAACATGTCTTCGGACACGCATTTCCTTGGTATGAGATGGCTGGATTCAGAGAGTTGTATAACGAAATGATTTGTCTCAACCTGAGTATCTTCCCTATGATTTAAACATATTCCCCGGACGTTTCCAGTACCGCACCCACCCTACTCATAGTCTATAGGTTATAAAGAATATCAAGCTACAACAAGAAATAATGTTTAATATTAAGTTCATTGCTGCTGATTCTTTGTGTCATTTGCTTGAGAGTAGCCTGGTGGGTAGATAATATTTTGATTTTGTCCGGGCAGAACAAAACTTAGTCCCGATCCAAGTCCACTCAAACTTCCCAATCCACCCGCTGGTATAACTGGAACAAATGGAATCACACGCGGTCCACCGTTTTCTGAACAAATAAGTACGTGAGTTACTTCATATAGTATCTTATACATACCCTGACCACCACTGAGGGCTTTACTCCAGTCATATTGCGATAAGGTAGGGAAACGGTAAAGCTGAGACTAAAAATACCATTTTAGTGAACAAAATACTTTCATTGTCCGACTTTACAGTTCAGTTCAATATATTTCGTTGCTTTGAGAGTTTGGTGTTAATCTTATTTCTAGGGTTTCATGAGGTATAAAAAGAGACTATTTTTGCATCATAAATGTAATGTATTGTAAAATACAGTTTCATGACATAAAAACGGAAGCATGGGTTAGGCTTCACATAGTTTCACTGGGAAGTTTTACTCGTTATAGAAGTTAAGTTAAAATGCAGTATTTTAGGACTTTATTTCAAGAACATACTTGAAGCGCACCGTAAGGCCATGCAGCTGCTGGACTAGTGGGTAAATTTCCACCGGCAAGGGCATTATGAAGACCAGGGGACAGTCCCTGGAAGGCACCTAAATACAATATGTAAGTAACTGATGTATAAACAAGACTTTACTTGTCGACGAAGCCAATTGAGATGATACGCCAGGCAAATTTCCATAGGCCGATTCGAGTACTCGCTGATCCGCCAAACCTAAAGCTGGCCACAGTTCAGGCTAAAAATAACAATTTTTATTTAAAATCATACTGTCAACATAACGGCTAGGGATCGACCTGTATATCGTGTTAGCTCAAATATTGTGTCGAATTTCGAACCTTTTGTTTTAAAATGTTTTCGTGGGATTTTAAAACCGTATAAAAATGCATCTGTTATCATTTCGAGCACTAAAGTGGTCACATTTTTGGTACAACCCACAGAAGTTTGAAACTTGACCTGAATATAAAAGATATCTGTGATTCGAATTATATAATAATACAATAACATTTTTTGTCTATTTATAAAAATATTACATTTTATAAGAATTGTGTTGGAATGCTTTTACCACGCATTTACACGTGCGAGTATTACGGATTCCATTCAATAAATAATCAAATTTCGACAATCATAAGTAAGTTCAGATTTTGCTGTGAACCAAATTGACAATCCAAAATACATACTAGTCCCTGTGACTGTCAACATTAAATAGTTCGTCAAATACGACAACGCAGTAGAAAGTTCCTTCACGATCTAAGGATTTAACGAAATTTGTTAATAATATATACACGTAAGGTTTTCGGGTTCTTCGAATGTTATTTAATTGTATATGTGGTTTAGATATTTTGTACTTATGTATGTCTATCAAATATCCTTAAAATTTGATATGTTATAGGGTTTGGCATCACGATCAAAGTTTTACATTACGAAAAGTGCGTACAATTGATTCTCCTCAAGTTATGGTAATTTAAAAAAGTGGAATATCGTGAAATTTTAAATTACCATAACTTGAGAAGAATCAATTGTACGCACTTTTCGCACTGTAAAACTTTGATCGTGACGCCAAACCCTATGACTTGACGCGCCATGACGAGCCAATTCTTCTCAGAGGACCGACTCCCAATTCTTAACACGTGACCCAGCTATAGGCCAAAAAAGGTACAAATTTTCAAAAAGTCACAAAATCAGGAATTTTTCATTTCTGCAAAAATCCAGCCGCAAAACCCGGACCAGGTCCCAATGTATGTTCAGTAAACATTTGAGTCAAAACAGATGCAAAAAAAAACCCCAGGTTAGGGGGTCAAAGTCAATTGTGTCTATTTTGGCAATGTGACTTTCAGGAACCATAGCTTTAAAGGAAGTAATCGCAGTATGTTCGCGATAATTTTATTAGTTAATTAATCTATCACGATTTAGTTTGCTGAGCCGCCATGGTCTTGTTGCAAAAGGTCTTGTTGGCCTTTTAGCGGTTTTTGGGGGTTAACTGTACGAAGGAGTATAATTTTCGACATTCTGAAACCAAATTCGGAACCGCAAGAAAAAACTCTACATATGTGGATGAATTACTAATTACAACTCGAGCTTCGCAGTTAAGTTTGCCATATTTTGTACCGTATTATAGTTGCATGATGTTGTCTGTATTTTGGAGTTGGTTTTCGGGAATACGCTGAGGTGCTTAAATGGAGGTTAGAAAACACTGTGATTCTTCTGATTATGTCATGCTGGATTTCTCTGATCCGTATTTGCTTTTGATTCAGTTGGACATAGACTAGATTTTTAAGTGACACATATTTGTTTGTTTTCTGATAGTTGTGTGATTTGGAAAATCACGATACCTAAGAAGTTTGGATAAGAACATTTGGCTCTTATTTCATTTATGTCATCTTCTGTTTTGGAGGCTACCTTGATTGTTTCCATCCCAGTATGGCTTTATTTGAAACGGATGGCGGTTGAGTGTCATGCAGACTAATTTGTGTGAACGGTATTTTCAACCTCAACTTCTTATTGACAACTACGTGATAATCTGTATTACATATATTACACGGCTATCCACCGGTGAACCCTCCCCCCCCGTCTCGAATTTGCGACTTCCGTGTATTATTTTTTAGCTTTTCTGATAAAGTTTGTTCTTGCGGTTCCGAACATATTTTCAGAGTGTCCAAATTTATACGCGTTGGTACAGTTAACCCCCTCTAAAGACAGACATGTCAAAAAGACTATTTTGTTTCAACGTTAATATTTACTCATGGGAGTATGGCAGCTCACAAAACTAAATCGTGTTAGATTAATAAGGTTCCTGGGCATCCAACAAATGTATCGCAAGCATACTGCGATTATTTATTTTAAAGCTATGGACCCCTAAAGTCACATTGCCCAAATATAGACACAATTAGTTTGTGTGGCGTCTTTGGCCGAATTGTTTCCGGTCGAATTTTTATGGAACATACCTTGGGATCGTAGTATCATCATGCAATCATAAAAAACTCGAAAAGTGAAAAACGCCGTGATTTTGTCACTTTTTGAAAATTTGGGCTATAACTTTGTGGGCCTA
>SCLF01102152.1:0-10993 GCA_004367975.1 Mesochordaeus erythrocephalus
TATTACACGTTGTGATGATAGATTTAAAAAGGTTTGTCCCCTAACTCTCATTAACTCGTATAATCACATCCGTGTATTCACACACGCATGGTCATTAATCATGCGGGAACATCATTCAGAGTGGTGCTACATTAAAGGAGCCCCCTAAAAATTTAGGCGTATTGTAAGTATAAGTGCCAGTACGAGCTAAAAGAGAAATTGATTTTTCTCATCTTTTTCTCAATCATATTATTTTTTTGTACGAGATGGTTTTTCGTAGACATGAATCTTCAAAAAATATAGGTAGTCGGAGGCTCCACCTTTCTACTATATACCTAATAATTTGTCTGCGAAGAACCTATACCTAGAAGCAGGCTATCATTCCATCATCATTCAATCTGCTGGATGCGGACTGATCATTTTAAATCGGTTGTTTAGCGTCATCCGTTTCCTCGAGTTTATTTTCGATAGTACTGATTCGCGTTTTAAAAAAAAGTATACAAAATGTCACGTTTTTAGAAAAACTTATAAAAGTGCGACCTTTTTGTAAAAACGTGTAAAATGGCTCGTTTTGAGAAAAACGCGTAAAACTGGCACGTTTTGAGAAAACCGTGTAATTGTGATTTCGTGTTGTTGCTGACCTCCAATCGTTTTCCGTCGGCCTTGTAATCAATCGTTTTCAAAAACGATGCACAAAAAATGTATGCGTAACGTTTTCCCAAAAAAGTGCAAAAATGAATGGCCCGTTTCACATTATGTTCTACGCGTGCTTAGGTATTCGTTGGGCCATACTGTCGTAGGAAAATTGGGGGCCGCGGCTTTGGTAGCAAGAAACGAAAACTTAAGACTGATAATCTCGGACCATACCTTTCCTTCAGGTGCCCATTTCGAACATTGGCTCTTAACCGGAATCCCCTTCGCCGTATCGAGTTATCACAAGAGAACTCAAAGGACCGTGTTTTGCGCCTTAGAAGGAAATTAATCGGATTGGACATTATCAGCCTCTACACATATTACTGAGTTAACTTTCCATGCGCATTCATAAAACTCTCAAGAGTCGTCATAAGTATCAACTAAGTCCTTGAGTAAATCTGCATCCCATGGGGACCATCTTCTATGTTCAACTGAACCGCGCTTCTCACACGCATCTGGTGTTTTTATATAGGATACCATGCTACCCTCCTTATCTGCCTCTGGTATCTTGCCTTATCCTTTCGGGGTCTTATCATACCCCTTCTTCTACCTTCCTTCTTCGGAAGACGCGGTTTGTCATTTGGCATGTATCGTAAACTCAAAAACACGTTAACTCAAAAACACGTAAACTCTAAACCCTCCTACTTACTTTATGGACAGTGCTGGTCGCATGCGAGACTCGATATCGGTTATGCGGGAACTCTTCCTAAGTTCCTATCCCATTCTATGTCTATGGCCAACAAATGCCATCAGGTCTATCCTTGTAGCTAGCACTGACTACGGGCACAATGTAAGCTTTAGACCGACTGACAACTTCTTCCTCTCCCTATGAGAGAATGAGCGAATACTATTGTAGGCTCAGTAAGTTGACTTTATTACAAAACATATATATATGTAGATATTATTTGCACCGGACGTTATGGTTCACAATGGCGGAAACAATGTATATCCCACATCGATTGGGAAAGTCGCTTTCCTGTATCTCTCTGATGAGGAAAATCTTGTACCAATGAGAAATGATCAATTCCGTTTAGCGCAACCCTTGACACCTGTGCACCCTTTTGAGCCAATTTTGACTCGTGGGTATCGCTAATAATATGACATTATAAATATTTGTGTTTTCTGTTATTGGGTCTATAAGCTAAAGGTGTTGTAAAGGAATTGTAAATATACAGTTTGAAATAGAGTTACTTCACATTAAAGCTGCTTATTTCCTTCAGCTATTATGAACATTTAGGGTGAAAATTAGAGAATTTCATCAATTTTGGGCCGCAAATTGTCGCCAAATGATCTAATTGAGGAGTCAATAAGTACTAAGCTTCCTTTTCGTCTTCTTTTGACCATCAGAGAAAAATAAGAGATTTCGTTCTGCTTCTTTCTGCCAACTCTTCATCCATGTTAAAATACGATTTCCATGTAAATTTTCGTATTTTTCATTTTTGGTTCCGCCCTTTGGGCCGCATCTTCGCTATACAATTTTATCCGGAAATCCTGTCTTAAATAGTAAAACAGTGGAACTTTTCCACCTGTCATTTGTTACAAATTTGTTGACTTCAAGTTTTTGGTAGCACTTCCGGTGACAAATGGATATATAATATACGGTGTTAAACTTGGGGGCAGTCCTGGGTGGGGGCTTCTGATCTAGCTCTGCTCAGTTTCGAGTAAAACGCGAAAAATCAGTCGATGACTCAACATTGGTTCAAAGTGTGCACAGGAATTGACAAAATAACCCTCTGATTGACGTGACTTAACCCGATTTTATGGTCGCTCGTCTTATTTTGTTATTTTAGATCCAACATAATCAGGAGTCTATATCTTATGTATAAATACAGTAGTTGGAATTAGTATAACAACCCTTTATAGAACAACCCTCGTTGATTCACCTGACTTAACCCGATTTTCCGTTTTCGCTCGAAGTTATATTATGAAAAGTAACTAGTACTACGAAGTAATCGTAAACACTCTATATTCAGGTTAACCAGTAAATTCCACACCTGCCTCATTAGAAGATCGAGATCAATTTTTTTTAGTTTTTTTGAAACAAACGTATCCATACATCGTATCCATTGCCGATGGAACGGTATTTCTATTTTTAAAATAGCTATTTTGTTTTAACAGTACTTTCCAAACGGAGCGTTGTACAAAGTGCTTTAACAGTGCTTTAAAAGTGCTCTAATAGCTCTAATGAAAAAATTCATGAAAAAAATAATAACTTTTAGCAACGTTAAGTAGTTTAATCCGAGCAAAATTAAAGGTCCTCTATGTTTTAGAATGTGTCTCGAGAATATCGCAATAATTTTTATTCAATATATATATTTAGTTTTGAGATTAGTCTTCTAGCAGCGTCGCATTTGTGGACAATGTAATTGGCATGCACAACATGAAGTGATTGTCTGTAATTATCTAGCTAACCTAGTAATTTATCTTAGCTAAAATTGGTTCTGTACTTAGATCAGTCATCTGTTCATCATATTAAAATAAAACAAATCAACTTATATCGCTTAGAACACATTTTGCGAATTAAAGTCTTCAGAGCGAGAATTTACACCGCGCACCTAGAGAGAAACTGGACACTTGCAATGTCCACGAATATGACTCCGCACGATGACTAATCTTCAAAGTAAATCCTTAGCTATCTAACGCTAAAATTTTCATTAATACATATTAAAGCGTTCTCGGAATAAATACTAACATTTTATACTACCCGGAGAGAGAAATAGAGATTTTTTTTTTCAATTAATAAATTCCATTTACTGTACTAGATCTTGGAGCAGACAAAATTTCAAAAGTAAACGGTTACCTGGAAAGACTGTATCCTTAGCTATCTAACGCTAAAATTTTCATTCTCTAGATAAATACTAAAATTTTGTACTAGCCGTGGAGAGAAATAGAGAAAATATTCAGTTTTCAGCCTACTATACTACATAAAGTTGCTAAACGTTATTATTTTTTCATGAATTCGGTGAATCGATTTACTCCACTAAATCCAAAAGAGATATTATGAAGCGAGAAATATTATTAGATCCTTAAGCATCAAGATTTCAAAAACATACAATGTAAAGTCTTCGAGTTAAATTCGAATGAAAACTTGACGCCAAATTAAGAAGGTACGGCATCTACTCAAAAAATGTTAGCAGTTGCTATACTTATTTCAAACTAATGTTTAGATACATTTATATATAGACTCGTGAATATATTGGCTCTAAAGTAAAATAAACAAAAGTTTGCTTAAATATGGAGGTACAGACTTTCCCAATGGATATGGGATATATGGATGATGATTAATCTTTTTTTCTGCGCCAATTTTTCCACTAGGCACTTGGAAACAAGGTCGCCGAATATGCGCAATTATTTAAAAATTTGTGAAAATATACACAATTGAAGGCCGATAATCATCTAATATGAACAGCGTTAAACCGCATGGTGTTACATATAGCTACTTTAGGACTTCCACAATACGCTTCGCTTACCTTTACGTGCTAAAATCCAATAAAATTCAAATATTGCAGGTTTGAATGTAGTTTCTGACTCTAATTTTTATTAGCCAAAATCTCATTTTAATATGTACAATATAAACCTGTCTACCGTCCTAAAGATCTCTACTACGTAGCTAATTAGGAATAGAGCCCACAAATAGAGAGTATGTAAGAAAGTTGCTCAAACGAAAGGAAAATAGAAGTGAAATTTATTCGGTAGTTCCATTGTGACTTTAATAGATCGTTATAGCCTCGATACTTCCTGGAAAGTAAGCGGTTGACACACCTTCTACTTATTAGGTGAGCACTAATTCTACGGTCCGACTAATTCAGAGGTTTAGCCATCGGTGTGAGGTGTTGTCCACCAGAGGCGTTGTCCATTATTCGTTGGTGGCTATTCTGCATGTAGTATGATTGTAGTAGTGCACAGCCGAATCACTACTAAATTGAGCATTGATGCGTTTCGCTATCATTAGAAAAGCAAAAAAAAGAAAAAGAACCAAATACAATAGCCATATACATAGCGAACGGAATTTAGTGAAGAGGACAAAAAGTAATCATTGTAATTTTTGCTTCAGAGGCAGTTGGAACCAATCGAATGTCCGCGTGTTAGAAAAAACGAAATTTAGATAATAGTAGTCTTATATATTGCAAAAATATCAATAACGTGAATTCAGCCAAGTAGTTAGCTGCGGATCAGTTTATTAAAAACGTTATAGTTTCTTATAGTTTCTTAAAGGATTTTGCGCTGGTAGCGATCGTAATTATATTAAATATAGAGTAATTATGGATATGGTTGGTGAACGTTATCCTACAAACGAAAGTTTGTCGTAGTAATATTTTTAAGTCATACAGAAGTGTAGCCGCATTTTACTAATCAGTCTAATTACAAATACTTATAGCTCTAACGACTACTCAAATCACCAACACAGTCATCTAAATTAGGGTCCACATCTGGTATACGGTGGTGTGCATTGTGGATTCACTAAATATTTTTGTAACCTTTGACAGTCCATTGCTATATTATAAAATGTTTTTATAAAATATTCGATGCTCCCGAACAATGATAAAATCTTAATATGACGCTTGTTTACAATATTAGTGCGTCCTTACTATTGAAGTTATTTTTAATACACGTAGGGAACCAACGTAACTTCCACTATGCAGTACTAAATACAGTATCCATTTATATGGTAACTAGATATTATGTTAGTATGAACAAGGTGGGTGCCAAAATCAAATAAAGTTCAGCGTGAGATTAGGTTACTAGTCAAAGAGCTCTATTAGTACCGTATAGATGATTACGGGTAAATATCTGGCGACATTTAATCTTTTCAAGCTTAGAAGGGTTAATCTTCAACCAGCCCAATTTTTAGAACGCCATCATTTGTTTGGCTGTAATCGCAACGCCTTAACTTTTACATTAACTTGTGATTTATTTACGATGATTGCTGTGATTTATTTTGTATGATTGAAAATATCGAGGTGGTATTTCTGGAGCTAAGCAAGTTATACATAACCTGCACATCTTGGCATGAAGTAACAATTTTATATTGAAATCTCACATCCTGCCCGCTTTCCTTTGCTGAATCCCCAGCATGTTAGTCGCAATAAAGCAACATGTGTCGGCTACATTCATATTTGACAGTCCGTACTTAACTCCTTCTGACCCGGACAACTATGCCTCAAGTAGTAAACGTTTAGTTTGCTTGTCCAATGTTGGTACTATTGGCAGGTGTTCCAATATATTCAATGATAATTCCAGTGTCTGGAATATCCTTCACGCTGTCACGCCAGAGTCGTTTACAATGACAAACGTAGTCCTGCCATTGTTCATAATCAATTTTAATACATTTATCTAGCGGCCTTAATTAAATGACAATTTTCCTAACGCTTTAAGTGTATTTCCGTTAACGTCCTTCGACTTCTTTGATATTCAACGAATTTTCCTGCTTGAACTGAATTAAAAATTCGGCATCAACATTGTATTAAATATTAATATGGTCAATTGTAATCTATGAAGTTTGGCATTTCATTTTTAGTTTCAAATATTAAATATCGCAGTAATACAAATATTGCAATTTTTTAATTGTTTTCGCAAACCAGTTTGCTTCTGAGATATCACTAAAATCTCACATTAAACCCAATTTCTCCAATTCGAAAAATTCGTGAACAAATTTTTCAGCTATGAAAAAACTTTTTCGTTATCTTTTCATAGCTTTGCTTTCGATATTTTTGTTGTTGATTTTTCTGTATTATTGACTTCTGTTCATCTCAACTTTGACTAATTAGACTTATTAGCAGCATATGTTTTATGAGCTCCTAATGCCTTAAGCTAAAGATTTGTATGTCCCAAATTTCTGCGCAATGAAAGTCTTTCCAAACTATTCGCCGAGCAGCTTGTTTTGTAACCCTGTAAGGCTGCCAAATTGTGGCACACCATTTCTTTTTCATTTATACCTTTATGGATTTTCAAACGTTTCTATAATACTATTGCTAGCTTTTTGTAACCCAGCACCGTATTCTGTGGTAATCTGATCTGACTGACATTCCAGCAGTTGAGCCATTATTTTCCGTTGGACCGAATCACATCCAACTTCTTCTGACTGTATTTAATGTAAACATTGTGAAAAATTCTACCCAATGCATGCTCAATAATGCTAAATTCTTGTTGCCTACGTTTGCCATTTGGGCCATCGGTTATCCTGGATTATATAAAAAATAATAATATGCATTTCATGACTTAAGAAAATTCTGGATGCTACTGGGATCCTATTTTTAACTTCTAAATTGAACGTGATCTGATGAGGGAACAATTCGAATTGAACTTCCTCACTAACTTCATTGTTTTTCAAACCATTATTCAACAACGATCCTAGTTCATCACACTTCTATCAATATCTTAAATGACAAAAATTTAACTTTTTTAACAACAATTTGAACACTCTTAAATAATTCGAAGTCTCATCCCATAGCTTATATTATCCGTCTTAATTGAAAACAGATTAATTTTTCTAATTACAATCGCTGCGTTGAAGTCTGTTTGACCAACAAGTTTGTATCCTGCCTTAATGCTTACACAAATTTACTACCACGAATTAGGACTTCAAAGGTATTCTATAAAATTTCCAAATACAGCAAGTTAGAAAACTTCATTATTTTTAGTTGAATATTAGACGGTAGTGTTTATGATTAAGCGATATTTCTCATGTGGACCTACTGTTATAGTATACTTGTGTACAGCATCGTTTTACTAGATACCAGTTCGATCTACTATCTATATGGTAATATATATTCTTATATGTCCGATAATATTTTGTGCCAACTTTAAAATACTATATTATTAGAACTAGGATTACCGACAGTATGCATGTATTGAAATAAACTCAACACACTTGAATTCCTAACTAACTTTACTTATATATAGATAGTATTATAACAGTCTATTCCATCAAAGATAACTAAACTGATATTAGTTTGCAGTTTCAGGATTCGTTTTCTTCGGAAAAAAGTTAAACCAATTTTCAAATCCAACACTTACACGGCCACGGAATTCACATGATTGAAAAGTGTGTTTTTCATTATCTTTCCAAAGAAGTATTAACTTTCTCTTTTATTGTTAACAACCTAAAAATGCTGTTAATACCAAATAGCTTACGATCTTTCGATCAAATAGATTCTATTTTTTAACCACAAGAACGTACTACGAAAGCAATTTACACTTTCGAAAAGTTCGGTATTTCGAAGGTATTCCGTATTATTCTATCATAAGATAAAACTCGTATTCCTAGCCCACTTTAGAGCTCTGTTGGACAGCTTCCGTTTGCGACCATTATATATCATAACCGTAAATTATCAACGCTGACTACAATTCACTGATAAGGAAGAATGTACGCCTGGAAATGGCAGAAAGTAGCCGAAATTGCAACCAATATTTTCATTTCGTTAATCATGTCCAATTTATAATATTATGTCACTTCCGATGAATTTCTGGTCAGTTTACGTATGGTCCTGGACTACAATTGTTTCTACGTACGGAAAACGTTTCCGCTAATTCCGAAAAAATATTTAAAAATAAATGTCCGTTTTTACTTTATTTTACATTCACTTCTGATAATGTGTAGTCGCAAAGTCTCAAAAAGTGGCATTAATAGCTTATTTTTGAGCAGTTTTCTTTGTTATTGAAGCATACCAAGAATAACACCCTCCCATAATCAACAATGAAGAGCCTGATACTTTCAAAAACGATCCATAACGCTATTTCGTTATCCTTTCTCACCGCTATGATGTAGTCGCATGTATACATGATAGATAAGTCGAAAACAACGAAAAATAGAAGGTCAGGTGAAATAATGCGCGTGTTCATATAAATTTGTAAGCTTATGGCAGAGATGTACGGCAGAGTTAAGTTATTGGCCCATTCTCTCTGCCTATTCAAGGGGTGCGTCCATCGGAGTGAAACTTTTCGAAAATTTCCAATATGTAAAATAAACGGGTTGTTAAACTGGACCACAGTTTAACCCTAATATTTTGCGTCTATCAGATTCTAATTACTCGAATTTCTCAATTTGAGTTTCGCTCCGGTGGTAAAACACCCGATGGGTGTTTCGCTCTGATAGACAACACTCCTATTCAATCTTATTATTTCATTTTTCCCGTTTATCATACGGTGCGTAATCAAATGCTCCCGCGTCGCGAGAAATAAAAGACGAAATCGCAAGATGAAGAAACATAGGAAGAGAGAATGTGCTAATTACCTAACTCCCACATACATCTCTGCTACAACACCCCTGTCAAAACCGCCCCTACCCCCTTAACCAGCCTTAGTGATTACGAAAGAATTTTTGATTGCGGTTCTCATAATATGCAAAACTACACCGCGTCGTATAGTTAACCACATTTTTGGGCTATAACAAGGTCACGTGTTATGAATTCGTGGTAGCCCACCTTCGAGCCAATCGGTCTTACTTCCCGAAATCACATTTGTGATTTATAGTGGCTATAACTACATAGCGGATTAGGAATTCGGGATCAATACTACGAGAAAAAATGAAGCTGACACCCGTGCGCGTCGAACGAGACTAATTTCGGGGGAAATCGGACATTTTAAAATATTATAACATTTTGAATTTTCTATAAAATCTTACAATATTTCACAATGATCAAAAATTTTACAATAAAAAAGGGTAATCATAGATTTAATCAGTTGGTAGACCAGTCGCCCGAAGCACGACAGCTTGCGTGTTTGAGATTAAGGTATCTCCGTCGTGATTCTTTAATTTACATTTTAACGCTAATTGTTGCTATTAATTAGGTAGTTAGGGTCAAATTATTATTTTGATTGAATGACACTTTAAAAAATTCAGTTTTTTACAACTTAAGACTTGAAAAAAAAATAGTCGCTAGAAAGCCATAAGCCATCACTCGTTGCGAGAACACAAAGATCCGCTATTGATACTTATGTGTAATATTTCCGTTAACATTTCACTGATATAACGAAATATTAGAAGATGAACCATACAGACAATACGTGAGTACAGTTGGTGAAGGTCAATTTGTTATAAATCACCTCCATTTAAAATATAAAAAAGCAACATAATTGAGGTAATTTAGCACTCCCTGGTAACATACATATTTTTGTCAGGGTGACTAGGTGTCTAGCATTATGCTGGACGTCCAATGATTACTGAATACATATTGAAAAACGCGAAAATTTCATTTACCTCACGTAGGTTCTCCCGAAATAGCGAGGGGCGCAAGCAAATTGATCGTGAACAAAATCTATTGAAATGTGTATCCGAAAGTAGATAAAATTGTGTAATTTTCAACAAAAATTGTTCAAATTCAATGGTAATGACTATAAGGTACCCTAAAGAAAGCTGTATTATTATTCCAGAAAAGTTTACAGTTGACAAACAAATTCAATATTTCACTTTTTTCCAAAAGTCTAGTATCGACGTGTGCTTTATTTCTGCTTATCGGATTTCTGATCACTATCCTTTTAGTCGTCCAACTGACGATTGGTGACTTTATTGGTCATATTTTCATCTTCCTGGATATAATTTAGCTCATCCATTTTTGTGTCAAGTATTCTATCTGGTCATTTTCGGACCAGCCGCAATCACGATCGTCCAAATTAGCGTTGAATATTTTCATCTCGATTTCAGCTGAAAATTTGATGATCATTTCACACATGAAATGTAATGACGTGAATCATCGGAATGTTCCCAGTCTTCATCTGCAAGCCACGATCGGTATCGCTATTTACATAACTGCAAGTTATGGAACTGCCCATGTTTTACTTTTATTTGAGATGAACAATTTTCAGCAATCAGTATAAACTTCTTGTTCTTATGATGATCACTGAGAAACTTGGATGCGACCCAAATGAATTTGCTAAGCCAGGCTTTTGCAATACTGTAAAGAACTTCTAGGGCCTCTTTCCAATAGTGACATCAATTTTTTCTTCTTTTCTTGACTTGAAACTACATTTTGCTGTTTTGAGCGCTCCAACTTGTAAGTATACTTTTGTCTTAATCCCATTGATCCTTCATAGTTAAACATGCATATGGTTTCGTCACAGGTCAGGATTTGGGATGGTGGATAACCGGAAAGTTTTAATTATATACTGTGACGATGCGCATTCAGTTCTTCCTCTGTGATATGAACTTGGTAGGATTTGCGTGAACTGACATTGAGGCCATGATTTTTCATCAAAGTGATCAAATACCCTACGCTAACGCTCAGTGAATTGAGTTCGGAAATACCGTACTTTGGTTGTTTTCTTTTTTCATTCAAATGACGACTTTTTGTCTCAAACAGCTTTACAGAATCTACTTCAAATC
>SCLF01102263.1:0-10993 GCA_004367975.1 Mesochordaeus erythrocephalus
CATAGGGTTTTTTTGCAGCTGTTTTCAGTCAAATTTTTACTGAACATACGCTGGGATCTTGGCCGGGTTTCTGTAGCAGTCAAAAATTTGTGATTTTGTCACTTTTTGAAAATTTGGCCCTTTTTTGGCCTATAACTGGGTCACGTGTTAAGAATTCGGGGTCGGTCCTCTGAGAAGAATTGGAGCTTGAGTCATGGCGCTTCGAGCCAATCCGACATACTTCATGAAATCACATTTTTTGACTGAACTGTATAACTGGTCTATGCCCTTATAATTTGATATGTTATAGGGTTTGGCATCATGATCAAAGTTTTACATTCACAAAAGTGCGTACAATGGATTCCGCTCAAGTTATGGTAATTTTAAAAACTGGAATATTGTAAATATATTGTGACCATAACTTGAGAAGAATCAATTGTACGCACTTTTGTTAATGTAAAACTTTAATCGTGATGCCAAACCCTATAACATATCAAATTTAAAGGGTACCGACACCGAATTCCTAACAAGTGACCCAGTTATAGGCCAAATTTTCAAAAAGTGACAAAATCATAAATTTTTGACTGCTACAGAAACCCGGCCAAGCTACCAGTGTATGTTCAGCCCTATGTTAGGGGGGGGTGAAAATCAATTGTGTCCATTTCGACAATGCGGTTTTCGAGGTCCATAGCTTTAAAACAAATAATTGCAGTATGTTCTGGATACTTTATTAGATGCCCAGGGGCCTAATTAATCTACCACGATTTAGTTCGCTGAGCCGCCATGCCCCCATGAGTTAATATATACGTTTAAAAAAAAGGTCTTTTGGCCTTTTAGCGGTTTTTCGGGGTGAACTGTAGGAAGACTTTTGGACATCTGAACCGCAAGAAAAAACTCTATAAGACTAGCTAAGTCTGCTTAACCTCTGGCGTGCAGAGGACACCGCGCTTGTTGACCAAACTATAACAATCACGTTGAAGATTTGTTTCTGCTCGAGTTGCTAAGTATTAGTGAACGAAATTGTGCTCACAAATGTAAGTTAGGGTAATAGACTAAATATAAAACTTCCAGTGTGAAAACTTAGTATAGGGGTAACACACCGGCTGCTGAAAAGGTAGACTCGGTTTCGATTCCCTGGATTTTCAAGACTTTTCACTGGATAAAAGTTTTTTATTTTTACGTCTGACACCATAGCCCTCTATGCTAACAAATGGTAACAAATCCGAAAATCGGAATTGATATAAAAATATTAAACCGCGAAGCTCCAACGATCCTTACTAGGACAATTGGCACAGTTGTGGGTGTTCGATAATATTAATTAAAAATATGATCCATATGATCCATATGATCCATATAATATACAATATATGTAGTAATTTGCCCCAAGTTAGCCATGATCCAGAACTGGGGAGAAGTAGACTAATGTAAGTTACGGTAATAGCTTAAATATAAAACCCTTTCATACAAAAGTAGTGCTGATGAAAAATGTTCATTGTAACTAGTTTTGTAAGCCTTAGGAGTTCTCGCACTTTATGTGAAAATTGAAGCGACTTGCAAAAGTTAACTGCCATTACCTCAGCGGCCGGACCTCTATTTCAATCCAAATTTTGTCAGTGTTTTGCCTTTGTATTATTCTCGTTACAGACAAAACATGCCGGTCTTATCATCTGCAGAACATTTTTTATAGAATATAAATTGGAGCAGTGTACGGGTTTTCTTTGAATAAACCAAACGGTTTACTAATTACAGCACTAAGAGTTTGGACGGTAGGAACTCTTTTTAAATTTATTATGTTTCCCTGGGTATCCATGTTTGCATAGAAAAAAATAATGGCCTCACGTTGTAAACAACATTTTTTATTAAATATTTACCAAATTAGTCTTCATTTTTTTTCAGAAATCCAACGGTTTTCTGACCATAACCCCAAGCCCTTTACCCCCAATAACTCAGATTCATTTCATTAATGTTCTTTAAGTATACTTGTTGGCATAGAAAAAAAAGTACGTATATTATATTATATCTAATACATTAATTAACTTGCATGTAGCCCGCATTTCTCTATAACAATCTTCCATTCAATCGGTAATATTCTGAGGTTTAGTTTGGAAATAAGACTCAAAATCAATACATATCGATTGAAAATATTTGAAAAGGGAAACAAATACACATGTACGAGGAATAAAATCGCAAGGCTGTACAGCACTTACAAATAATTTCCAATAATTTATAATAATGCATATCTGTTATTTAGCTAGGTACCCTGAATTTTTTGGATTTTTAGGCATATTATTTTATCGAGAAAATATTATTTGAATGAAATTTCGCGTTCTAACCCAAATATTATGGGCGTGTTTGTTAGATAACAATTAATTATGAAACATTTCCAATAATACATGTCTGTTATTCAGCCCACCTGAATTTTTGACCGAGAAAATATTATCTCGTTACATTCCGATTTTTTATACTTTATCGGTAAGGAATATTAATATAATTTTAACACCGTTAAATAGTGCCACAGCATAGCTTCCCTCGTTCAAATTTCCAACGGAAAATATTGTTCCGTTTTGAATTGAGATGGAAAACGAGAGCGAGGGGCAAAGGTCTCCACATTCTATAAATGTCCACCGGTCTTCTTTACTCCTTCTTTACCACCGCTCTTCTTTAGTCCTTCTTTATCACCGCTCTTCTTCACCATCAAACCAAAACTGAACATAATGTGCATTGTAATTTTGAACGAGGGAAGCTATGCTATCAGGATATATAACCCTCAAGCTCCACGCATAGATCTACCCCTAGTCTGTAACGTGTACCGCTTGACACACACGTGAAACTCGTTATTTAAATTCTAGACATCCATACGTTTCTTATTTATTATGGGTATGAATGCTAGTGGCAACATAAAGTAAGAATTTTGAGACCGGCGATTTTTGATATACATTGGTGTCTCAACTTTTTCGAAAAAGTCATGACCGATCGAAGTTTGTCACTTTAAAAAAAAGACAGATAAAAAATTATCCATCTTTTATTATTTAGACGTAAAGTGAAGTCGATGTTTTGACACGTGCTCACGTTAAACAATTCATTACAAATAATAATACGCTCGGCCGTGGCTGATAACTCTTGTATTATAAAAAAACGTGTTTGCACTACATAATGAACACAAATATCGCGAAATATCAAAAATATATGATGCAGAATGAAAAACGTTGTTTTATCCCGAACCACTAGAGGAAATGGAATTAAAATCAATTTATGCAGGATACAAATGGAATCAATGATAAGACAATGGAATTATGACCTTGATGGACCGTGGTATGGCAGATCGGACCTTGTGGATTGCCCATATTTAGCCTATAATTTTATAAATATTACCAGGAGGACAAACAAGAGTGGAAAATCTGAAACAAGAGAGCATAAATCATGAGTGAAATTGGGATTTCATGCAATGAATTAATATAGAATTATTCAAATAAATAGGGAAAATTGAGAAAGAGTATTGACACAGTTAGATTGTACAGACGAGCAAAGATAAAGAAGAAGAGAATCCATTACTAGATCAAGAACGGAAATGGAGTAACAGAATGCAAGAAATGGGAACCTTCATTTGTTGGTTTATTACAGAACAAAAACATCAGGGTAGATGGTTGAGAACTATAAATATACCTCAAGTATTATGATGAATTTAAGCCGACGAATGAAAAAATAGTGATGAAAGATCTGTTTGTCATTGCAAAAACATTGGAAATGGAGCACTGGGAAGAAATAGAATGGACAGTATGGCAAATGAAAAGTGCTACATATTGGTTAGAGATCACGATAATATCATGAGATGATAATAGAGAATACGGAAGCTATTTGACACCATTAAAAGGGGACTTTGAATTTTGGTTCGATATTAGTATTACGGGGAACATAGCATAATGGAAGAAAAGTGATGAACATAAACATCATTTATTAGGAGATTTAGGAATATATTTAAAAGTAGATTATTAGAAGGAGATAATAAGAAATATTGGAAGGGGATACTACGATCACATATAAGATACATTGCTATAAATACAACTTGAAACGACAGTGGTCTCGAGAAAAATAGATGAAAATGTATTACCTTACCTCACGTATTTTCCGATAGAGTAGTTCATATCAGCAAAAGTGAATAAATATCATGCAGTATGGCCTTTGGATAAGAAACCAAATATAGACGAATATTGGAAAAAATTGAAATAATGGATAACAAAAAATCCTATACATAAAAGGGATAAAAAGAAAAAAATATGATATGTTTAGGGAAAACATGCCTATCATGATACACGGTATGTTATAGAGTATCATGATAGGAAAGATGTGGAACGACCTACCTATCATGATTCAAGGGATGGTAGAAAAGTTCGCTAAAAGGAAAACTAAAATATATTTTTTAGAAACATAACAAGAAAGATTTAATTTATATGAGAGTATAAAATATATAGATTGTTCAAATTTCAAATCTTTAAATTGCATAGAAAGTAGGGAAAAAAGTTACAGGAAAAAAAACCAATAAGATGGATAGAATGCCGGGTGATCGGCATTGGTGTAACATATGCAAAAGTGTTTCTTCTATATGCTACAATTGACAAGCTAACAGACGGTTTATTTGATGGAAGATTTTTGCGAATGTACAAAACTTTTTTGTTTTGTGCCCGTGAAGGATTGGAGAAGCTGGAAGCAAGAATTAAAGATCCAAACGCAGATTTTGTGCTGACGAGGATCTTTCCTTACGAGAAAGAGTATTTGATAAAGATCTAAAGGATTCGGATCGGGAAAATGATAGGAATATCCTAATTTAGCAGCAGAAATAACAGCACATATGGAAGGATACACACATAATACATCATGGATAATTGAAGCATTTTGTAGTAACACAAGGATGTCAATATGTGATCCATGGTGGGCTGATTGGTGGAATTATAGCACTATAATAATACCACTATTACAATACGGTATTTTTTACTATAAGGGCGATGGTAACAGAAGTAGGTTCGTTAACAATAGAGACATCCATAAGTAAATCTAATATAGGAAAGTACAAGATGCGCAAAAGGATTTCAAAAAACGCTATTACATCATTCAATAAGTTAATCAAAGTGGGAGATCATGAAAAAGTCTTTGCAGCAATGATAGCGGAGGATGTTGAAAAGTATGTACGCACAGGGGTTAGCATTATGTCGGAATTAGAGTATAACTGAAATTTATTTAATTTGATGTTCGTGATGTATTCAGGAATGAGATGAGAAAAAATGGAAGGTGGAAATGTTGCCACCTTCCAGCTTGAAACATTCGAAAAGACGACTGCAGAAAACAATATGAGAGGCGAACAAATATCGCTTGCCAATTACGACAGACAGCAGCGATGATATATCCGATAATAGGTCATCATCATCAGCGAGATCGGCGGAATTACCAGACTTCCAACAACGGGCAAGAAAATAATTCAGAGCAGGAATTGGACACATAGAATAAACGTGTATAAATATACAGAGGCGATATTCTGGAAGTAACTAAGAGACCATGAAGAGCTGAAGCAGACTTTATTATGTTGGGGAAAATAAGTAGAAGACGACTTGTTACATAAACAATAAAATTCGGCGACGAAAGGAATTGATAAGAAAATGTGTAAAAGGTATGTTTTAGTGGGCAAACATATCATGAAAGACACTTTGAGGTTAAAGTAGAAAATACAAAGTATGTCATACATGCGAATAAAATATAACTAAAAACGAAGAATCAAAAGTTTCAACAAATGAGAACAATGGGAAAGGAAAACTAGTTAAGAGCCATATAGACAATGTACATGCGGAGGATCAGCGATAGAGGAATAGGGTAGCACAATATCACCATTCTTTGGAATCAAATATAGATGCATGGAGAAACACGGAGAAACACGGATCTTCATGAAACATTAAGATGAACAGGTGTAACCAAAATGGGATAGTATATTTTCGACATCCTGAATATTTTTATGGAGGCATATATTCCAATTTTATAGAAATCACAATGATTATAATCAGAGAAATGCGAGGATTAAAAAACAAACATTTAGCATGTGAGTGTTATCATAGAGGGCTGGACATATTTGAAAACTGCACCATTAAGATTAAACGCCATTAGAAAGAAATCAAAACGCTAGAAACCTGGTTAAGATCAGGATGATTAAATGTTATGAAAGAGTGGAACTAGAGCCACCATTAATAGTGGCAGCTTTGGACACTAAGCCAAGGTTATGCCATGTTGTTTGATAAAAACAGTGGAAGAAACAAAATTTGGTGAAATCAAATAATGAAAGTAGAAATCAATTTCAGACGATGAGATTTTAACCAGTAAATACCACACCTGTCCCACTTGACGATTGGGGTCTCTTTCTCATTTTTCTCAAAAACTACATTAAAATTTTGCATAATTGGAGATTTAGCATTTCCAATCTAATGGTATTTCTTAATTAAAAAAAACTGAGCCTTGGAATTTCAGTTCTGTACCAAATTCATGAAACAAATAATAACTGTTACCAACTTTTAGTAGTCTAAACCTCACTATTTATATTATCAGTGATATGGATGTGTCAAAACAGGAGTTAACAGCTTGGCATATTTTAAGAAATGCGAACATATAAACAAGCCAAAACCTTAACCAGTTTACTAGTATACGGGATAGATTCGTTTTGGTTTAGCTTAACTAACTTTGGCTGTTTTCTTTGTTTTATATATACCATCATGGCAAAAGTGAACTTTACTTGCAAGTTGCATGTTAGGGATCAACCAATCCGAGATCATTCTCTCATGTTACCGCGCAACGAAGCACGAGAAACTAGAAAAATTAAGGTATAATAATACCTTTGCTTGAGGGGGAGTTTATTCGAAAAATCAGGTACGGAGAGACCTTTTTTCTCTACCGCCCACCGACCCAGTATCAATAACCTAGAGTACTACGCGAAAAAGGCAAGGTTTAGAGTGCGTTACTCACGGTTATATAAGAAATTGGTTCAGAGCATTTCTTATATCCCGTTCAGTGTTATACAGATTGATGTGCAAATTATCACCGGTCATTGTGGAAATCTTCCATCATTGGTGGCGCATACTTTACACTATAATTTGTGGGCCACTGTATATTTCATGGTACTAATCCGTTGAAACTGTTACATTGCTATTCCAAATCTTGATCCATTGAATGCAACAACACAAGTATTCTGCTGCATATACCGGTAGCCTCTGAAATTTCCTGATGTTTTATTCTCTATTCGGTTCATCGTAAACAGATTGGCAAATCCTGGCAATATTTGCTAATTCTTGATACTCCTCTAGCATCTCCGGCTCAAAGGTGTCATCATGAAAAAACTCTTCTGATTATGTCCTCCTTCGTTTTCCTACTCATCAGCATTCTTATTTATTCTGTCATTGTCTATCATTTATGATACTCAACTTTAATAACTTTATCGTTAAAATCATTTTAAAACATGAACTAACAAAAGACTGTGCATATGTTAGCATAGGGCTAGGTGTCAGAAGTAGATATTATACGTATTCAGAACAGCGGTGTAATCCCACTCTACCAATCTGTCACACTGAATGAGCTTTGTATTTTGACTATTACCGTAACTTACATTAGTTAACATCTCCCCAGTTTCGGATCATAGCCGAATTGGGGTAATTTATTATACATTTATTTTTGTTTTATGTCACATAATAATACGCCCACAACTACTTTAAAATGTATTAATAATATATGTAGGGAACTACCATTAATAGTAACAAGGACCATTGACTAATTAGTGCGGATTTGTCACAATTTCTTAGTATAGGGTTAAGATGTCAGAAGCAAAGAAAAACATTTATTAAATTGAGTCAAAAGTCTTGGCAAATACGGGAATCGAACCCGAGAGCGGTGCAGCAGAGCAGAGCGGTGTAATCCTAATATAACAATCTTTCACACTGAATAAGTTTTATGTTTAGGCTATTACCGTAACTTATATTAGAAACACATTGTTCCAAGAATTTATGAGTCAAAAAGTCCAGTAACTGCTAACTTCCGTATTTCTCTCCATAAACGTAAAATTAAGTCAACTGATAGCTTAACCGGGCTTAGTGAGTATTATAGAGTTTTTCATTGCGGTTCCGGATCTGAACCTTTTTTTAAATGTTTATTTTAACTCCTACCTCATCGAACTAAATTGTGCTAGAGTAAGTAGACCCCAGGGCATCCAATAAAAGTATTGAAAACGTACTCCGATTATTCGTTTTAAAGTTATGGACCTCGAAAATCACATTGTCCAATATGGACAAAATTAATGTTGACCGCCCTAAACTTTAGTTTTTTGTAGTTGTTACAACTCGAATCTTAGTGAACATACTTTGGGATCTTTGCATGTTTTTTAAATCATAACAAAATCGAAAAGTGAACTGGTCACTTTTTGGAAATTTGACTTTAGGAATTCCATTTTTGGGTTATAACTAGGTCACGTGTTAAGAATTTGGGATCGGTCCTTTGAGAAGAATTGAACCTGGAGTCAGGACACGTCGAATAAGCCAACTTTCGAGCCAATCGGAGATACTTTCCGAAATCACATTTGTGTGTGTAAGGCGAACGGGTCTCTGAGAAAATCTATCAAACACCCTTAACCAGTGGATACCCCGAGCGAAATGTCCTGTGGATACCCTTTAGGACAAAATGTCCTCCACTCTTCTTTTCCATCTCAATTCAAGACGGAACAATATTTTCCGTTGAAAATTTGAACGAGGGAACCTATGCTATATGGCCATTTAACGGTGTTGAAATTATATTAATATTGCTTACCGATAAATTATGAAAAATCGGAATGCAACTGTTATACACGTGAAATTTACACCCTGTAATAAGTTACAATTTGAAGCCGATCCGTTCATTCGTTCTCGAGATATTTGCGAAAGAAGAGCGTTTTGAACGTTTTGTCCCTTCAGGTATTTTTAAAGGGGTTGACTTCACGATCAAAGTTGTACATTACCAAAAGTGCGTAAAATGTTTAAAATTTCGCTATATTTAGAAGTCAAAAAATGTGATTTTGGGAAATATGCCCAAAGTACAAATTTTTAAAAAGTGACCAAATCACGAATTTTCCACTTTTCGATTTTGTTATGATTTACAAAACATGCCAATCGGACATACTTCCCGAAATCACATTTTTCTGTGTAAGGCGAACGGGTCTCAGAGAAAATCTATCAAATACGCTTAAAATGGGGTTTTTATGGGGTTTAACTTCACGATCAAAATTTTACATTACCAAAAGTGCGTAAAATGTTTTCTGCTCACGTTATATCAATTATCAAATTTCCCACTATTCAGAAGTCAAAAAATGTGATGTCGGGAAGTATGCCCGATTGGCTTGAAAGTGGGCTTATTCGACGCTTACTCCAGCTTCAATTATTCTCAAAGGACCGAGCACAAATTCTTAACACGTGATTTAGAAAACATGCCAAGATCCCAAAGTATGTTCACTAAAAATTCGACTAAAGTTTAGGATGATGAAAATAAATTTTTTTCCATTCAAGATTCATACCTCTACTTAATCTAATACTATTTAGTTCGGTGATCCCCAGGAGTTAAAATTAACGTTTTTTTTCAAAATAGGACGCTGTGTACTTTTGGATATGCTGAGAAGAGATTCGGAGCCGCCACGAAAAACTCTATAAGACTCACTAAGTCTGGTGAATCACCCGTGTCGAATTGAACAAATAGCGCTGATTTTAACCTATTGAGAGGACATTTTGTCAATGAAACCTTAATTCCAGAGTTAGTGCACTGATATTTTTTCTTGATAGTTTCAACTGAGCTTCCAATGAACGAATTTCTGTTTCATAATCGCTAAAAAAATTAATATTGACATATCTCCAGTAAACTTACTTAGCATGGTGTACATCATCATCGGAGTAGTAAAGCATCGAGTAAAATAATCCATGTATAAACTTTCACAAATGCTTTATTATATGACCACATACATATATCTAATTTGTATCCATATTTCATATAAATAAGCGGATTAATGTGTATGCAGTACAATTCCAATACCGTATTTAAGCCTTTCAAGGTTTGTTGCTCATTACATATAATGCCCCTTTCGATGTTGACCCCCCCCCCCGTCTCAGGTTGCACACAGTCGTATACATTTTCTTAGCTTGTCTGATAGTTTGTTCTTGCGGTTCCGAATCTATTTTCAGAATATCCAAGTTTATACGTTTCGTACAGGGCATCCAATACAGGTATCGAAAACATGCTGCGATTATTTGTTTTAAAGCTATGGACCTCGAAAGTCATATTGCCAAAATAGACACATTTAGTGCTGTATTTCGTCTTTTACCGAACGGTTTCGAGTCGAATTTTTAGTGAACATACTTTGGGATCGTGGCAAGTTTCTAAATCATAAAAAACAGAAAAGTGGAAAAGCCGGGATTTTATTACATGTTAAGAGTTCGGGGTCGGTCCTCTGAGAAGAATTGGAACTTGAGTCATGGCGCGTCGAATAAGCCCACTTTCGAGCCAATCCTGCATACCTCACGAAATCACATTTGTACTTTTTTGGGCAAGTCACGTGTTAAGAATTCGGGGTCGATCTAATGAGAAGAAATGTAGCTGTCACCCATGCGCATTGAATGAATTAAATTTCCATAAAATTTCACATTTTTTAAACTGTCCGATTTTCGCTGAAATTGGACTCATTCGATGCGCATGGATGACAGCTGCATTTCTTCTCATTAGATCGACCCCGAATTCTTAACACGTGACCTAGTTATTGCCCAAAAATGGGATTTCCAATAAAGGTACAAATGTGATTTCCAAAAAAGATACAAATGTGATTTCGTGAAGTATGTCGGATGGGCTCGAAAGTGGGCTTATTCGACACGTCATGACTCAAGCTCCAATTCTTCTCACAAGACCGACCCCGAATTCTTAACACGTGACCAGTTATAGGCCAACAAATTTATAGCCAAAATTTTCAAAAAGTGACAAAATC
>SCLF01102374.1:0-10992 GCA_004367975.1 Mesochordaeus erythrocephalus
CTTTTCCCAAAAAATTGTAACTAACTGGGGGTTTTGTAACTAACTGGGGGGTAACTAACTGGGGGTAGGGACTGTACCAAGTTTTTCAGAACAAACCAAGGATAATAGCATTCTTTTCAAGGTCTTTTCCTTTGTCATCCTGTCACGTAGAACTAATAGGCTTAAAAGTATGATCATGGCATTTAAGCCATCATTAGAACAATTACACAAACTTATAACAGTAATTACAGACAGCAGAGGTCTGGTGCTACTATGGAAAAAATTTCGCGATAACATTTGTCCAAGTGATGATGTTACGTGCGAAAATTAAACTTAAATATTATACATTTATTATACAGTTTGTAGATTATTTAAGTAGACTGGGTCTAATAAAAAACGAAAACACATGTTCTGACCCACATCGTTGCCAAATATGTCTATCAGGCAAAATATCTTTGAACGAAGATGAAAGTCACCCTAGTGCAGTTTTAGATAGTTACATATATGCCACATTCTCAGACATTAACATGAATACAGCAAAAGTAAGAGATGCAGGATTAAATTTAGAAACTCTATTATCTCAAAAAGAATTTCTTAGAGAATTACAATACAAAGACCCAGTATTGAGACCTATAATTCAAGGTTTAGAAAACAAAAGAGTAAATTTTCCCAAGTCTATGAGAAGACAATCCACAATATGGGAAAGGAAAGATCCAAGATTAGACAAAGGAGTACTGTACATAACGAAAAATGTATTAGGCATAGAACAAACAATAATACCATTACCAAAATCAGCAGCTTTAATAGCTATTACAGCAGTACACAATACGATAGGACATCATACAGTAACGCAAATAACCAAGCAAGTAAATAGATAATTTGAAATAAAAAATATTAAAACATTAGTGGAAATCTTTATAAGCAAATACATTAAATGCGTTATTCAAAAGTGCGAAAAAACTTCACGCAAATTTTAGTAGATGAGGTAACTCGAACACACAAGACTAAAACCTTTAAATTCTTATTACATTATCAAGGTTCATGATAGTAATACCATATGATAACTCTATGACTAGCGAAAAGTTCGTGGCATTGATAGCAATGATAAAAACAGCGTTATGTCCTCACTCTATTAATGCAGTAAATATAGAATTAAGATACGATAGCGCATCATGACATACTTCCAGAGCAGTAACTCAAGCTCTATCTTTCTTTAACATACAAGTGAAAACTCACACATCAACAACATTCTCCAAAAATAAAATAGCGGAATTAGACGCTAGATTAATGCATTATTCCAAATATTTAGCATATTTCCTAGCTAATACTCCATTGGATCATACATTATGTCTACATCTAGCAGTAAATAAAAATAATTCCACTATTGGAGAAGATGGATATACCCCGGCTGAACTATTTACAGGACGACAATGGAAGGATAATCGGTTGATACAATTATAAACAAAAGATTTTATCCAAAAACTGATACATTCGCGTCAAAGAAAGAGAGAAAGTTTGGAAAATAGAAATTCCAAGATCAATAGAACGAAACAACTAACACTTATACCATACGATTCGATAATAATCAAGGATAATAATAGAAAAATTAAGCCCGGAGATTTCATAAAACTAAATACTCCATTCGTAAAAAACGAATTAATGGCTATGTGGTTAGTGATAAGGATAAATTTCCAAGAAAAAAGAATCCTAGCCAGAAGGGGTTCAGAAATAGGAAATACACATCCGAGGTGGATATGTTTTTCGCGAATAAGCCAAGTGGTTGAAAAGGGAAACGAAATGTTCATAAAAGAATTTTTTGAAAGGGTATTATTTAACGTCATGTTATCGCCAAAACATTACGATTTACCAGACCAATGTGTGGTAGAAAATTTAAATCCAAAAGATCTAGTAAAATAATTCACTCATAGACCTCCATTGTCATTTTCCTCATTTCCCACACACAAATCCTCAGATTATGACATAATTAATATGGAAAATGAATTCGAAGATATAGTTCCTCCCTATAGAAACCAACCGGGTAGAACAGCGAAGAATAAAATACCGGGACATTATAAAGAAACAAAATCTCGAACATATAAGAAGAAATAAAAACCATTTAAATCTGTTCCATTATTTCTGTGCACTTTTACCCATAATTAATATGGCTCAAATATCAACTTCATATTCACAAACAATCTTTAGTTACGTTTAGCGAAAATAAAATTCGCTTATTTAATTTAATTTAAATAATAAATTAATTAATTATATTTAAGATATTATTAAATATTATTAATTAATCGTTTGTTTAAAAGAATCATGTAATGTAGTACTATATCGTTATTTATAATATTTCCAATAACACAGTAATCGTTTTAATAATAATCGCTTTTTAAGAAAATATCATCGTGAGAATAGGAAGAAGTGGTCAATAAAAAAAATAAAATTCATTCAAAATATTTACAAATAAATATTTACAAGTAACTTTTCGAGAAAAGTTACCCTAAAACTTAAGAGTTTCCTCATATTTATTCAATTATTTATTAATTAAGAATTTTTTTAAATAGGTATTTAAAAAGCAGAAGTAGATGTAAAAAAGTGTCAGGTAAAATATGTTCAAGATAATATAATAAAATAAATAAAGCCATTATAATTAGCAATCGGGAACCCTTGATTCGCGGTGGGTTATCTCCCTTTTAAATTAGCACGTTTTGTCTCTTCATATTACACTCTTCTTGATGGAAGGAATAGCAACTTCATCAACGTGACCTCCCTCTCCTTAAACCTACAGTTTTTCTTACAGTTTAAAACTAGAAAACTGTAATCAAAACCAATAAGAGCTAAATAGCTCTAAATGGTATTTCACATTATCTCCCTGACAATTATTTACATTTACAATAACATATTTAATTATAAATAACGTATTCAAAAAATTGTTAATCAATTGTATTAACAAAATATATAATTATTTACAAAATAACATTCGGAAATATTATTCATAAATTTCAAAACAAAAACGCAAGTAAACAAAAATATTCCAAAGACGATTAATATTATAAAAATTATATTCAGAAGTTAAAATTTTTAATTCAGAATATTCATGCAAAGCTCAATAAACTTTTTTAGGATAAAAGTCATTCAAAACCGTTTATTATATAAAAACTATACAAAGTTAATAATAAAACAAGAAATATTTATAACACATTTCGCGATCACTATTGATTATACAATGAACTGACATCCATTTCATTTTCTTTTTTTTCCGCGCAAAAGCATTTAGAAATAAAATTTAAATTTGAGCACAGTTCTAAAAGTCATTAGTAAGGTTCAGAATTATCACACTTAAGAAACTAGTCTTTCCCGTCTAGTTTAATAATCTATCCGTATCGCGAGACACTGTCTACTAAACCTCAAATTTATTCCTCTATAATGACACAATCAAACTCATTACATCCTATAATAGCTAAAAATGCGAACAATAATTGAAAGTACTACCGTTTACTAAACTCTCAAACAAATCAAAAGGAAAATACACGTAGTAGAACATCCTAGAGAAGTTACGCTTAAAACATTTCACTATGAAAAAGACTAAAATAGGAAACTATATTTCACAAATATTTAAACTCCTAAAATACTAAGCAAAGGCACGTTAATAATGAAACCTAGCCGTTAGTACAATCTTATGCAAAGACCTGCTAAAAACAAACAACATTCAAAATATTCATATCCTAAATATGATACGGATGATAGAAATTAATTAAAACAAGTCGTTTCAAACACTCTGTATAAAAATGCACATTACAATTCATTTCAGTTAAATATACAAGCATGCAGAAAATAAGAACAATAATAATTTTAAACCAACTTGCGACAATAATATTTATCTCTGTCTAATCCTAATTGTACATAAAATATTATTATCGCGAGTTCATCATTCATATCGGGATATCAACCAAATTAAAATTTACAAGAAAATATACATATAAAATCATTTCTGAATCCATTAACTAATCAATCGATAAATTCACTTACAATCGACTAAATCGGACTACGGAGAGACCTGGGTCACTGGCGCCACCCAACCCGTCAAATTTCATGATGTAGAAATTACAGAAAGGCTATTGATTAGAATCTGCTTGCAACTAATCAATAGTATAGCGTTTAGAAATAAGTGTACCGGTACACACCGCCTACATTTTTAAAATCGAATTTTAAAAATTAGCCACAATTTAATACGCTGCTACAATTTTCTGCTAAACCGCTAACCCGTGTTGTGCAGCTGTACACAACACATAGTCTATCAGTGTATGAATCCACCAATCATCACAAAATTTTCGCGATCAAAATCTACGACTCATCCCAAAGTCAACCTTAAAAAAGGCTAAAAATATCGCTAAAACTATTCAATCTAAAATAAATATATGGTTAGTTTTCAAGTCAAAAGCTAACAAATTAAAAAATAAATTTTTTATTTAAAATTAAAAGAAAAATTACAGCAGAAAACACAAAAACAGTAGAAAAGTTAAAGGTTTACAGTTAATAATTCGCGTTCGGATTCCAAAATTGACGTTGTCTTATAGCAATAAGTTCATCAAAACTAACACGCCTTCGTAACATTGATCGTAAGTCAGCATCATCATCCTCCGTACGTTGTAATTCCGTTGATCCGTATTCAATCCAATCTTCAGACGCCATTTCGTACATTCGTCGGAGTTCACCTTCTTCGGCCAAAACACTTCTGCTGTTGGCCAACATTTGATGTGCAAATGTTACTAAATATTTAAGTTAAAATACAATCATTTTTAAATAAAATAAAATCTAAAATGTTATCCACCTAATAGTGGCGCCATTTGGCCAATATGAAAATACTGTTCATAGATATTATAAAAAAAGCAAGCAATCATTTACAGAACAAATATATGATTAACACCATTCAAAGTTAGTCATTACACCACTTACCGTGTTTAAGTAAGTTCAGGTAATCGCGTCCCTGGAATCAAACTACTCCAAAATCTATGATCAAATCATCCATGATCGTAGTATTGGGGGGATCATTTAAAGGATCATCTTCCCAGTTGGAGATTTTTGGTCGGGTAGCGATAAATCTACGCCAATTTCCGTCTTTTGTGTAGATAACCTTAGAATATAATGATGCCGATTCGCGTATGACATCATTAATATTTAGGTTGGATTGGCGCAAAGCATACCCAACCATATGCTAAAGAAAAATATAAATTAAAAAGAGTTATTTATCGCGAGATTTTAAGAAAATTTTAACAAACATTTACCTCAATAAACTTTCTAAGTCGACCATATTTATCATGGCGACCAATATTCAATCGCAGGCTTCCGGTACTCATCATTTGCGGAGCATATTCGCGTAATTCGTTTCCTGGAAAAGAATTATATAAATAAAAACTTTTTTAAGAATATATAAATTTTTCATTCAAAATAAATAAATGTTTTAATAATACTTACCTTCTGTGTAGAATCCTCCAATATAGCATTCCGAATGTATTCTTCCGTTCGCAAAACCATTGGGAGTCTCGCGAAGTGGACCACCTTCCAGCAATTCATGGGTCACTAGCGCCGCTACTGTGCCAAACCGGATATTGTGCAAATCCAAAAATCCCAACATGCACAACTCACAATCCGCTGAAAGGCCACGTTCACATACGATAGAACCTATTTCTCGCGAAGGACAGTTTGTCACACTCCATTGACTGCGACTCAATGCATAAATCAAGATGACATTCTCCTCGGCCACATCAGCTGCAAAAGTGCGAGCAGGAAGATTTGCCCAGCCGAAGGAGCTCCAATCGTCTGTCGAAGAAATTTTTTTCAAATCAAAGAAGAGAAGTTTAAGGAAACTATTTAAACTATTTATATAATCTCGCGACAAATGAATAGTGTTTAAAATGTGTACAAATTCAAATAATAAAGACATATTTTTACATATAAGCAAAATCATAACAGGCTCTTTAAACGAGAATTTAAAATATAAATATTGGTTAAATAAAGCCAATTGCTGGACTAATTCATTATTTAAAATATTATTAATATATTAAATTTATTTAAAATATTATTAATATATTATAATTAAAATTTCGCGACTTGAAGTTGAAGTTACTATAAATAGACTAAAAACAAATCCTAGCATTTATAAATGCTATAAGAGAAAATATAAAGGATAAGGAAAATCGCTATTTAAGAGTAAGTGGATTTCAAGTGTTGAAAATTTAAAATATTTACCGATGTAACTCCTAATAGTCGCGTCTTCCACTATTGCGACGCCATCGTCGAGGAAGCATCCCACAGTCTGGGAAAAAATGTTATCGCGTAATAAAGCGATTCCATTCTCCCTTAAAGTAAAATTTGTTATCCAAATAAATTTCAAATAATTTCAAATAAATATTAAAATCTTCTAGCATTGCTTACCCATAAATGGAGAGCAAATCACCAACTCTGTCTGTGGTGTCGGCAGCCAGTTGATATCTCCTTCCCTCGTCCTTTCGCCGGGATAACATTTCGCGCTAAAACATATTTAAGTCATAATTCATAATTTTAAACAAAATATTTTCAAATAAAATCAAAATTTACTACTAATCTTTAACGGTAAAATTATTATAAAAACAAAATTAAAATGTGCTTAGTAGATACCTTTCAAATACTTTCATTTGAAAACAAATGATTTGCCTTTAAAATAACAAAGGATAAGAAAACATTAAAATTTGAAAAAAGGTCTTACTGTTAAAGTTTCAATTTTGGTCTTACTGTTAAAGTTTCAATTTTGGTCTTGGAGGTTTTTCGCGTCGGCATCAAAGTGTTTAGAAGCAACAGTTGTGTTGCTTTTTCTATTGCGATATTAGAAGATTCCTTGGATTTAATTTCAGTTTCTTCAACATTTCGGACATTTGATGCAACACCACTTTAGTGAAACTTTGCGTTTCGGGAAGAACTTGGCCCAAATGTGATGACATTTGCCAGATCATTGGAAACAATAGTGGTTCTCGCGATGTTTTCTTCTCCCAAATCTCCAATTGCAGCCAAAAATTATTGGTAAACTTTTATCGGATTTTCCCGAATGATAAAACAAATTAATTCCAGTTCCATCGGAATCAGAGGAGTTTTCGTCTTGGAGTATATTCAAAGTCGTCTCGCGATGTATTTCGGATTGTAGGATGTCATGATTAACTTCCATCATGACAGTTCCATCCGGAATTTCGTCATTTTCCGCTATTTTGACCATTGATTCAGGATCGTTTTCGTCAATTTTTTCGCGATCACTTGGAGTATCAACGGTACTTTCCCCACATTCACTTTCGAAATAGGGAAAAACCGTTAGAATTATACGAATCCACAGACTTATTTTCGCTAAAATATCGCCATTCTTGGTAATCCCAGATGGTAGCGGAATGTACACTTCGGTCGCTGAATTAATCTCTTGTTCTAAAAATAAGAGTTTATGGGTTAAAAAAGTTTCTCAAGAAGATCAACACAATTTGCATACAGTTGAGTTACAGATTTAAAATTTTAAAAAACTTTTTTGTTTCGAGCAAGAATTTTATCCGAATGAAGGTTATCAAAACACCGAAAAATTGGAAAAAGGAAAAAAATAAAAAAAGTTTTTTACGAAGTAAAATATTAGCCGAATTACAAAAGTAACGTTCTCGAAAGCGTTACCATGGTAACCAATTTATAAAAAAAATATAAATCTATTGCGAACTAATATAAGTCTCCGATCTGTAATGTAAGTCAACTTACCGTAATTCAAAGTTTTACAAATTTAACTGTCAACAGTGGTGACGCATAATTTAGCAGTTATTAAACAAACCAATTATGACTCAAGTGTTAAAAAACAACATATTTTCGCTGAAATTCAAATTATAATTTCAAAATACATCAAAAATTAACCATATTTTATAAGAAAATTCAATAAACAAGCTAAAATAATGCCAAATTTTTTTAACCAGATGAAAACAATGTTCAATAAAATGATGAAAGGGACGATCGAGATAAATATTCTAAAAGAAAAATTGAAATCGCGAGGAATCCGACGACATGCTTCTGAAGTTAGAGAATTTAATGATCATTGCGGAAAGTGCGAATGAAATGGATCTTTTTTATCTACCAGAAAACAAGAAATTAGTAGAAGAATTATTTAAATTGACTAAGCTACAAAAGAACAAAAATAAAATTCTACCATTTTTTTTGTCATGTAACGTCGCGAATGGTACTAGTGCCATCGTATTCACCGAATTTTTCATCAAATTTATGAGAGTTAAATCCTCCATGTAAATTTCCAAAAACAAAATATTTAGAACGTTCTTTTAATTCGGATTCATGGAGCGATTCAGAAATTCCAAATTCCGCAACAGCAACTACAATAGCAACTACTTCATTTAACAAAGATAATTCCATTTCTTCTCCAAGAGTTACATCTTTAAAAAGAAAAAGTTCCAGTTCGGACACCTCAGAATTGGATCAAACTTTAAAAAACGATCCAAATTTTAAAGGTCGTTTTAAGGACTTACTGAGAATGTTTAGCGAATCCCTTGACGACTTATAGTAATATAATAAGATAGTAAGATTTAGTACATTCATAAACACTTTATTCATTTACCTTTTATTTTAATATTAACTTTTATGCATCTGTAACATTCAATTATACATTGCAATATTTCACTATCAAACACATATTCTGTACTTTATCATGCATGCACAAATTCGCGAAGTGAAATTTAATATATTTTTGCTGATAACAATAACAAATTGACACATTTATTAAGTATTTCTGAAACATTAATGAATTATACTGTCAAGACAAGTTATTATATTTGAAAAAGCTGAAAATGCACACCGGAGAAACCCATTTGGCTACAATTCATTTTTTACAAAAATTACAAAAACAGGGGAGGACGTAGAAATTACATGTCTCCATAATAACAATTACAACATTTATTTCATTAGTTAATAAAAGGGCTGAAATTCCGCGACCCTTGTTTTGAACCAAGTCTTTAAATTAGCCAAATAGACAGTGAAGAAAAAGGGAGGAAAAAGCGAGAGAGAGAATATTACGTAAATAATAATATAAAGATTTAGAAATCGTAAACGCAGAGAAAAGATAAATTCCCGGTAGGCATTTGCAGTAATTATTTTTCGCGAGTTCACTTAATAAATTACAGGTTAACTCCCATAAGAAACAAAAACTTTGTTGTGTCGTGCTTGTCAAGTATTCGCGAGGTCAGAGGAGATCGTGTGAGGCAAGATTTGTTTGTAAAGCGAGGAGAAACGGCACTCTTCGACGTAGTTATAGCCACTAGAAGTCAAACAATGTGACTTCGGGAAGAATGTGCCGAATTCATTTCATCCCGGTTAGTGAACTTTAGGAGTTTTAGGATCCCTTAATTGGACCGGATCATTTTTTCGTTTCTGTGCCTGGTTTCGGGTTCGAATGGTTACGTTAGAATATCGTGAGCTAGAGCATAGTAGAAATTACTGCGGCTATATATTTCCGGTGCGTGTTATCTATGCAATATTTAAACGTTTTGGAGCTCGATATCACGTAAAGTTTCTATTACCCGCAATATCCATCTATTATTACGATAGGGCGTACATACGGTGTACTCATGGGTCAGGAAAAACTATCAGGAAATATTGGGTTTCGTTGGTGTTTCCAAAAAAGTCTCTTCTGTTTCGTAATAAATATATCACATTAATTAGTTCGTCTTCGTTCTCTATATCAAGCTCTAACTTCAGATTCCTCGCCATCAGATGAATCAACCTCAATAGTGATGAATTCAAACTGAAAAGTACCAGATTCGCTGATTTATATATATTCGTCCATGCAGATCAGTATGAAATGTGTCAGCACTTATTTTTTCGTCTAACACCATGGAATCGATAAATCGATTTAATCGATATAACCAAAAATCATATTGAGAAAATATAAGCGATGATGTGTGTAAACGAATAGTAAGACATAGTAAGGCAGCTTGCATTTACAGTAAAATTACACAATTTTATCTACTTTCGGTGCGATTTCTGCTCCGATTTTTGTTGCAAAGATGATGTAGTTGATACGTGGTAAGACCAAATCATTATTTGCATCTTCTTTTAAACGTTATAGAAATATTCGGAATTTTGAACATCAACAATAATATCTCAAATTGTTCTCATTATTGTTCTCATTATTGTTCTCATGTATTCCTAATTGTCGGTTATCTAAAAGACTGGTCTATATCACTTTCAGTAAGATACGAATTAATGGTAGGGATCAGTTTCCTTCTTATTCTTAATTCAATAGCAATGGACGTACAATCAATTACTAGAATAATTGAATAATTGACAATCGATAAAATCAAGTTTACGAGAGAATACCTGGACGTAGAAGGCCTACCTTGCTAGTGCAGTTAACTGTGATACGGATGAATATTTATGGTCGTTAGGTACCCTAAAATATGCGCAATACAATTCTAGGCGGGAATGATACTCAACATTTTCCTACCTAAGAGACAGCTGTCTTAGCTCGTAAAAACTACATTTTTTAAAGTGTAATTCCTAAGTACCTATAGGTATTTACATTTTTTTAAAGATAGTTTTCCACAAGAGGTCGTCGCGGGCAACAATTTGGTGTGATTCGCGATTGAAAATAACCAACTTCCGGTTTTCAGCTGTCACTTCTGGTCTAAAAATAGGGCCTGGGAGGTCAACAAAACATCAAACAAAACACCAACAAAACGTTAAAGACCGGGTCTCTGGTCATAAGTATCCACATGTGTGCCTGATAGATATATATTCTATTTTAGATAATAATTACGAATAATTTAGACGGTATACTCCATAAGATAAATGATTCTTATAGAGATTTTTCTTGCGGTGTCGAAACTGTAAAGAAGACCCCTATCAAAAACGCCCCCACCTCCTTCATGTAGCAACTGATAGCTAGTTGTAGCCCAAAAAATGTTTTTTCTAAAGTACACGATTTTCAAAAGGTCACAAAATTATTTTTCTATT
>SCLF01102375.1:0-19111 GCA_004367975.1 Mesochordaeus erythrocephalus
GATCGACGGAGTATTAATATTTTTAACCAATCAGTTGCCAGTCGATGACTAATCAAAAGACGTTACAGCATTAGAGGGTAAGCTTATTCATAAAACTCCCTCTTGCGGGAATGATTTAAAAAGTGATTTCTGAAGCAAGCTCCAGCGGAAAAAAACCCAGAGTCTAAAAAGTTATATAATCGGAGAATGTAAGATCAGGAGGTCGGGGTACGCGACCAAAAATGTTTTCCATTTTTTTTGGATTTTAGCGTTACGAGGGATAGGTACATTTTGTGGCCGATTTTGCTTAAACGTTTCGATGTAAATTTTTCCCAGAGGGTTAAAATAATTTATTAATATTTTATAATATGTAAATAACTAAATGTAGCTTACGAAATAATATTCATCGGATTGATTCGGAACATTTATGAAGTTTCCAATTCATGGTAAACTAAATATTTACCAACGAAGTGTCTGTACATTTTTTTAGAAATAGTATTAGTCAAAAGGTTCAACGGTTGAAGATATCCGGTTTCCAAGCGGAAGCAACAGTATTTCTAAATGTTCATACCTTTCATCGATAATATGCCTTGGAGCATTATCTAACAATAAAATGCATTTTTCCAGGATATTTCTGACGAATACTGTCACACATATAATATAAGAAGACGAACAATGGTACTAAATTTGTATAGAATCGGTTCGTCACTATAACTAATTGTGAACTATATCCAAAAGCAAAAATAAATCATGATTTACCACATGGCCGGCTATAGTCTAACATAATACGGAGATGGAGCAATTTTACAACCGAGATAAAGACCGGGCCGTGAATTTCACAAACCCTTAGTAAAAGAGTCAACTTACACGAGGAATTCATCACGTGTCCAGAACCCTCTTAATCCGCTGATTCCACAATAGAATTGACACGCCTTTATATATTTCACTGTGAGCTTCCCCATTATATGTCAATTGACTCCAATTTTGTGTCGTTTGACCCCTTCATATATAAGATACTGAACAAAGTCATTCATCACGTGACGGACTGAACTTAATGAAAGCTGGTTAAGTCCAGTTTGTCTATTTACATTCTCTAATCACATGACGTCACATAGCACGAATCGTGATATGACCCAGCGCTTTTTAGTGCCTTATAGGTTTTTATATATTTTTATTGTCACGTAACCTCTCTTCTTCTGATAAGGACACTGAGTTCCTTAATGGTTCGATCCATGACCACTAGACGTGACGTAATATGCCATCATTATCATACAGGTTTTTACCATTTGTGACATGCGCTTGAATTTAAAATATAAACCGAATGTCAAACGGGCCACCGGCTGGCACTGTTTTGCTGCATTGTACTAAAAATACATCTCCTTTTGCTGCTAATAGGTTAAACTGCAATATTCGGTTTATATTAATATAAGTAAAAACGTGTTAATTTGCGAAGGATGCATTATTATGGTGGCGAATACTCTCCGCTCAGTTTTCCTGATATTATGGTTATTCGATTGGACTCGCCTATTTGGTTCAACCGGTATCAAGGCCTAAATTTTACAAGGATACTAAATAATAAATTTATATACTCTCAATTTAATAAATCTTGGCATAATAACATTTCACAGTATATTTCTCAGAAAATTTCCACGTAACAATTTGGGAATTTAGTCCACCTTATTATGCGAATTACAATTCACGGCAAATAAATAGTTTTCGAGCCGTCAGGTGGATGGAAATTGTCAAAGATTTTCAAGATTATGGATCGATTTACGTTCCAAACAGATCACCTTAGGTTTGTTTGCTTGTTTTCGATTGATTGCAAAAACTGAGCCGCAAATATTAAAAAAGGGATTAAAATAGGTAATTTTGTCTGAAGTCCAACTGGTATTTTATCGGGATTGAATTGATTTGAGAATAATATTTTGTATTTTCTTCCTACCGCGGATACCCGTAAATGGCATACAAACGAACTTTCACTTGACTTATTGAGGAAATTGGTTTTTATGTTTATTTATACAGGAAATGCCACCAAAAGTAAAACAAAATGAAAGTTGGAGCCAATATATATTCCCGAAATTTATCAAGCAGTGACATTTATAATAAATTAGTTTTCTCATTCTAAGAAACTATAGTAAGTTGCATGACTTTAGATAAGACAGCGGACTTGCCTACCATACAGGTTAAGGGCGAACAATAACATTTAACTCGCGAGAGTTAGGGTTAGGCGCAATTAGAACCTGACATACGCAACATATTAGGGTAAAGACGCTAACCTAACTTTTCCTCTCTATTTAACATGCTCAAAAATATAACAAACTATTGATTAAGCACAAACGGGTTGTTAAATTTAGAAAGGTTCAAATTGCGCTATTTATAAGAAATCGTTGCGATTTTTGACATTTCGAAATTTTAAAAAATTGGCTATCCCTACTATTGTCCGTGTCTCAGTCTCTAATTGCGAGCTACTTATTATGGTTATAATTACTTTATTGTAAAAATAATAGTTTATCATATTGGTGTACAAGAGTTAAAACTAATATGTTATTGATTCGCTTTCTAGACTAGTGCGGCAAGTCCCCTTTAGATGATCTATTTCTGCGAACATCCATAAAATTGTTGGCCGTGAATTAAGAAGATACGCGTCTATACCAAGGCGAGATTAGAAGCAGATATAGTGATAGATATAATATTAAAAACACTTTGGAACGCAAAAAATCCGAGTTAACAAGAACAATGCAGGGAAATGTGGGAAATTTTTAGTCGACGCCCTTAACGTTTTTAATTGGGAGTTGCTAAACAATTTTAAATAACGAATATTAACTAAAGGATGAAAGGCAGTTTTTGTCGTATTTTGAACTTGCTATTCTTTGCGAACTTAGGCTTCTTACTGACGAAGCAGAACAAGTCAAATTCATTCTTTGGTGTAATTTATCATATTTTCGGAGGTATAAAATGATGCCAAAACCACTTTCCAATTAAAGGAAATAATTGCTTCATTTCTAGCTCAAAATATTGCGTTCAGGAGGTAGGCTCCAAAAATGATCTATTTGACCTGTGCTTCAGTTATGATCCGATTCGAATAGATTTTGTTACCGCATGCTTCTGTAATCACAAAAACGCCAAATAGTGATTCTTGCCAATATTTTCGCCTAAAATTGTTCTCTGTTTGCAAAACTATTTATTTTCATAGTTTTCAAATACATCTTTAACCCTCTTGTAATCATTTATTAGCGTTAGGCATACTTATAATCGACACTTTATGTCGCCAAAATATTGTAATTGCTTAGCTGCATTTTGTAGCGATTTTGGTCATTTTTGGGGCCTTTTATTCATATAGGTAGATAAATCATGCTGTATTCATGTTATTAAATATTCCCCTTTTAGACTTTTCTTAAAGCCAGTATTTTTTAATAGGGTAAAAACCGTTTCCACTGGGTTTTGCGCTTACTAGCCTAAAACTATCAGTAAACCAAAATACCTGGTAAGATTCCATTCATTCCTGCTTCACCATTGACCCCATTACATTGAGATGAATCATCTCCCTTGAAATAAATTTGCCTCCCTATGGACTAAAAGTCAAATATTAGAAATATTAGAGAACATATCTGAAATTGTACTAGAACACTGGAATCACTGACAGATTTTTTTAGTGGGTTGAAATTTCTAACTTCTGGGGTTTATCATCAAAAATTGTCCCGATTCTCGTGCTCAAAAAGATATAAAGTGTCGCGGATTTACGAGAGGGTTAAAATACACACAAACTAAGTAGAACTATTCGGAAGGGGATTCTAATTACAAAAGTTAGAATTGAAAAATTTCAGTACAAATTATTGCACATTTCCTTGTCGACTTACTTAAAGTCTAACCCCGAATCATATTTTGTTTACCTTTCCAATGAGATTAGGTAAACATTTATCTTTCCCATATATAGTAAAAACCTGTACGAACCTTTATAACGTTTTTCGCATTTTTTGTCCCAATATCTTATCTTCGGCCGAATAATTATTCTCCATGACCTGCGTCCTCCGAGAGCTTTGCGACATGACCGCACTCGTCCGTACTTTATTGACTTGATTTGATATTATACAATATGTTTATGTCTTACATGTTCAAAAACGGTCGATGATAGAGATTCAATCACCTTCTCACCATTACAAACGTGTTGAGTCGGTTGTATTTCAATATTATTTTTATATCTGTTCGTTCATGAAAATACACATGTTTGGGACCGAAATCTAAGCGGGCCTGAACACTACCGTCTAAAGTATCCCCTCCCCACAGTGTGTTTTTGGGGGCAACTGATTGGTCAACGAGACTTAGTGAGTCTTATAGAGTTTTTCATTGCGGTCTCGAATCTGTTCTCAAACTATTGGAAATTATACGGCGTCGTACAGTTAACCCCCTCTAGATAAAACGTGATAAGATCTTTTTTTTAAATGTTAATTTTAACTTGTGAAGGCATGACGGCGCACCGAACTATATTTTACTAGACTAAGTAGCATCGATTAAAAGTATCGATGATATACCCCGATTATTCGTTTCAAAATAGACAAGATTGATTTTGACCGTCCCAAACATTAAATCAATTTTTTAGTCAACACAATTTTGTAACTTTTTGAAAATTGTGTACTTTAGAAATCCATTTTTGGACTATAACTAGGTCACATGTTAAGAATTCGGGGTTAAGAATTCTATGAGAATAATTGAAGTTGGAATCACGACGCGTCCAATGAGCCCAATTTCGAACCAATCGGGCATACTTCCCGAAATCACATTTTTGTATTCTAATTTCCGTAAAATTTGGATGTATATTTCTTCTCAAGTGATCGACCCCGAATTCCTAACGTGTTCTGTAGTTATAGGCACTAGAAGTCAAAAATGTGATTTCCGGCACTATGTCCGATTGGCCCGAAAGTGGGCTTATTCGACGCGCCATGGCATTTCTAAAGTACACAAGTTTCAAAAAGTGGCAAAATCGCGAATGTTACAATGTAAAACACATGGCAAGATCCCAAAGTATGTTCACTAAAAATTTGACTTGACATAACTGCACAAAAATTGATGTTTAGGATGGTCAAAGTCAATCTTGTCTATTTTGGCAATGTGAATTTCGAGGTCAATAGCTTTAAAGGGAATAATCGGGGTATATTTTCGATACCTTTATTGGATGCTTTGGGGCCTACTTAGTCTAGTAAAATTTAGTTTGGTGCGCTGTCATGCCTCCACGAATTAAAATTAACATTTTTTCAAAAAAATGTCTTTTTCACGGTTTGACTTTAGAGGCGGTTAGCTGTACGACGCCGTATAATTTCCAATAGTTTGAGAGCAGATTCGGGACCGCAAGGAAATACTCTATAAGACTCAATAAGTGTCGTTGACCAATCACTTGTCCCTGAAAACCCCCTAGTGGGAGGGGCCACATTAGACTATAGTGTAGTACTGCACAATAACAGACGTAATAGGATCACTAGAGTTAAAACTCCTGTGTAAATTATGGTCGCTGGGATCCAAGTCGATATTATAATGCGGAAAATAATAATAATGTTTTTGGTCAAGTGACATTATTTTGTTACATTTTCAATACCAGATTTTCAATTATGTTATAAGATAGCGATAAGTGTTCGTCAAATTGACGTTAAATCTGTTTATCTGATTATTTATTAAAAAGCATAGTCGATGTTTTTACGATAGATTTTGAAAAGCTTTTAATTGCAAATTTGTATACGATGTTTACCGTTGAAGCTTGGCTTCAAAATATCCTTAATTATTTTCATGAATATTGATCATGCCAAAAAAGTGGAATTGTATTATATTTTAAGACTACGTAACATTGTACAATTAAAATCTGTCAAATGTAATATACCCCATTAAATCGGTTTAAGGTTCTGCCTCCATTCTTATGGCTCATCATGTGGCATTTTTAAATCGGTTTCTAATTGCCTAGTTTTTGATAAATTTAAAATTATATTTTTTGAACTTTTTAACTATATTGTTTCCGGGACTCTTCTCGACTTTTTTGACCTCGCATGATATAAATCATATTCTCAATGTACTTCTTAATGTAGGAGCCCAATTTGACGTGGCTTCATGCTTCTTGTTCGTTGCAACTATGTCCTCTGCTAAATTCAGGAAAATGAACAAAATGTGGCTCCCATAATAAACTTCTGCTTTAAGATTTAGCACGTAATCCATTTTATTAATATGACAATTAATATGACATTATAATATGACATTAATATGATAATGTTATCTGGCTTGCGTTTCGGGCTCCTTGTATTATTTCTCGATATATAATTTTTGTAGTTTAAACAAACACGTCGTCTCCGGCACTTTTCTTGCCTTATGTTTTTGTGTCCTAACTGCAACTTCGTCTTCCCAGATGTCTCACGCCAACTAACCATTTTGGTTTTTCCAACGTTTCTATTCTGGCACGTAAACAAAGATGACAGTTCCAAGTTCACCAAAAGCTAATATTCTCCCACCGAAAGAGAAATAAATATACTATTTTCCATCCTTTCCCTTTCTTTTCCAAATTTTGTTTTAGTACTTGAATAAAAAGATTTAAAAATACAAACTTGTGTAATACGGTACCTTTAAATCGGGACATTTCGCAGTTTTTAATTGGATATACAGCTCATCTGGTTCATTTTCCAATACTATTTTAAATTATGCGTAACATTATACGAATGAATTGCATTCACCTCGTTGCGTGAAATGATGACAGGCATTCTGCTCTGAATATACAGTGGTAACCCTAAATATGACATTTTGTAAAATTTCAGCAAATTCAATTTCTATATTTTATTAAAATATTGCAGAAAATTAAAAAAATAATTGATAAATGTGATTATAAATTGAATATCACAAACCAACCCATATAAGGCGGTCACTTAGTTCATCGATAATGTCACGAGGTGTCAACGAGGTCATGGTGGTCCCGATTTTGAAATTTTGGGATTTTCATAAATTTGAAGCCATGGTTGATTTGGCGCAAATTAAATGAATCAAAAATTTCGGTCATTTTCAGAACAAGCTTTAAAATATTTATTTTGTTGTGTAACAATTTGTAAACTTTCCTTGAATTGTTCTTTTAATTCTACGGTTCTTGCACTAGACATGCTCTATTCTGCTATTTCAAATTTGTGCTTTATAAAATAGCATAAAATAGGAAAACAAACTTTACAATGAATTGTCGAAAAAAACGTTAAATTTTTGGATTTTTACAGGAATTTAAATTTGACATTTTGGGTTACCACTATAATATTCGGATAATAATATCTGAAGAAATATATTGATCATAATGGAAAGAAATTTTGAATACGAATTATTTTTCCTTGGATACTTTATGATTACTGTAAACGTTAACAGAAGGCTTTCCCTTTTCTAGTTTTATGTTTTTAATTCATGTAGTCATTCGTATAGATAAATTTAGATGCCGCGATAGAAGTTTGTTCAGACAATGGTTCGGCGGTTGAATGTTGGGAATATGGACCTCAAGTGTAGGGTTGCAAACCATGGATGAAAACTGACCGGGTTTCTTATTCATGACGTCTTAGGAACTTTCTCTAAAAATCGACATTTATCTTCCGATCAGAATCGGCTCCAGATTATGACCAATGGCTGGGATTTATGTTAAAATATTTAAGCGTGTTTAGTGTATTGGATACATATTACCAATCGGAGTACTACACCGCTGTCAAAAGCGACCCCCGGGTTCCAGGTTGCAACTGATAGCCTAACGAGTCTGATAGAGTTTTCCTTGCGTTCCAGAATCTGTTCCAAGAATATCCCTAATTATACGGCGTCGTACAGTTAACCCTCCCTAAAGACAACGTGAAAAGACCTTGTTGACAAAAAAAAACGTTAAATTTAACTCCTGGGGGCATGGCAGCTGCCCGAACTCAATCGTGCCAGATTAATGAGGCCCCTGGGCATCCAACTAAAGCATCTAGTACATACCCCTCGAACATCACATTGTTCAAAAATGGCAAAATTGACGTTGACCATTCTGAAATATAGTTTTAACGCAGCTCTTTGGAGTCGAACGTTTAGTGAACATACTTTGGTGTCTTGGCATCTTTTCTAAATCATTAAAAAATAGAAAAAATCACATTTTGTAAATTTGTACTTTAAAAATCCCATTTTTGGGCTATAACTAGGTCACATGTTAATAATTCTGGGTCGGTCCTTTGAGAAGAATTGAAGCTGGAAGCCCACTTTCGAGCCAATCGGGCATACCTCCTGAAATCACATTTTTGACTTCTAGTGGCTATAAGTAAATGACGGGTTGGGAACTCGGGGTCGATCACCTGAGAAGAAATGTATCTGACATCCGTGTGCGTCGATTGAGACCAATTTGGGGGAAATGAGTCATTTTAAAATATTGTGAAATTGTATGGCCATTAGAATACGAAAATTTGATTTCGGGAAGTATGTTCGAAAGTGGGCTTATTCGAGGCGTCATGACTCCAGCTTTAATTCTTTTCAAAGAACCGACGCCGAATTCGTAACACGTGACCTAGTTATAGCCCAAACATTGAATTTCTAAATTATAAAAATCACTAATTTTTCACTTTTCGATTTTGTATGATTTAGAAAACATGTCAAGACCCCATAGTGTGTTCAGTAAAAATTCTACTCGAACCAGCTGCGTTAAAACTATATTTCAGGACGGTCAAAGTCAATTTTGTCCATTTTTGAACAATGTGACTTTCGAGCTCTATAGCTTTAAAATAAATAATCGGAGTATGTTCTAGATGCAAAAAACATCTTTTTCACGTTTTTTTACTGGGGCTAACTGTACGACGCCGTATAATTTTGCATATTCTGGGAAAAGATTCGGAACCGCAAGGAAAAACTCTGTAAGACTCACTAAGTCACGTTAGGCTATCAATTGCTCCCTGGCACCTGGGGGTGGAAGCTTTTGACAGCCGTATACTATGTATAACGTCTTATAACATAATCATATTTCTCCATACGTTTATAGAAATTCCTCGCCTGCATTTGTGATGGTCTCTGAGCAATTGATTTGAAAAAGTATAGTCCTATATTTACAACCCTCCCTAGCAGTGGATGCAACGCAGTCGGACACTAAAGTTGTATCAGCGTCTATTGTTAGGTTTTAACGTTTGTATGAATATAGCCTACGGCGCTCTTCATTAAACGTCATAGAGAGGAATAAGCCAGATTACTGTGGAATCGGAGCGGCAATATTATTTTAAATGGGCGGCGGATGAATTTAAACAGTCCAAAAATAGCAGTGACGAGTATTTTATTAAAATGAAGCTGATAGGAAGAGTTTTATGTTTTCATTGAGCTTTTTCGACGTGCTATTGGAAGCTAGTCGGTCTTCTACGCTTTATATTTAGTTAGCGTGATAAATAGGAAGCATAAGAGAAAACTTCGTCGAAAGAAGCTGAAAAGTGGGCTGAACAATTTGAAAAAATTCATAAGAGAACAACTGATGGGTTCGAAGAGTAATGTTATCAAATTATTCTGGGTGTAAAATTTATACACGAGGGTAAACAATCAACACATTTTAGATGGAGATAAAAGAGATTTGTTGCATCGGGGCAGGTTATGTTGGTGGTCCAACTTGCTCGGTAATCGCCTATAAATGTCCACATATTAAGGTTAGTTTTCTCTATTCCTATTTTATGAATTAGTGTCTTGATGCGTAATTTCGAGAACGAAATTCTCATTTTATTTGAGACCTTGAACTAAGTTGTATGATCCGTACGAGGCGCACGGTTTTTATTGATAAAGTGTGGTTTCAGTATATTTCATTCTATCGATATAGTACGGTCATGAAATTTTAACATAATGTCCATGGGGCAACGATACATATATTGATATGAATTAAAAACACCAAAGTGTCTCCAATCGCTACATAATTGGGTTTGCCACAGAGCAGTCAATATAGCTTAGTTTTCCAAGCATTTTCAATTATCTTCAGATAAAATTTTAATTTCCCTTTTTGATTAATTTTGGAAGGTTCTAAATATAGTAAATGGAAAAAGCCAGAAAAACGTTTCACAGAATTTGAATATATTCCTCACTGAATGCGGAGGTTTAATTTCCTTAACGTATTTTAGAGCAATGGAAAGGGACGTAATCCAAATATGTCTTTGTTGGAATGATCTTCTGGCCCAAAAACACTATAAAACCGTATAATATTCTGCCAGTCACTGGGCAGAAATGTTTAATGCTTTTGGAGAACAGAGCAAGTAAATGGAATATATTTAAGGTAACTGTTGTCGACATCAATCAAGACAGAATTAATGCATGGAATAGTGAATCCTTACCAATTTATGAGCCTGGACTGGACGAAATCGTAAAGGTTGCCCGTGGGCGAAACTTGTTCTTCTCGTCCGACGTGGATAGGAAAGGGTATTTTTCAGAAGTCAGTCACTATCTTTTTCATTATCTTGGAAGGCAAAATTAACATTTGTAAGTTTACACCATTATAAAATAAACTTAACCCTCTTGTAAAAACTGTCATGGTCCGCCATCTTGAGCACAAAAATGGTCATGATTCTAATCCCCCATAAGTCCGAAATTGTATCTGATTATAAAGCTGAACATTCAGTTTGTCTCCCGGGTAGAAAATGTGCTAAAGTGTGTTAAATGTAATTCTCGAATCGGGTTATTAGTAATATCTTATAACCTTCTGAATCTATAAGCTAATCTATCGGCACTACTTTTAGGTTGGAAGTCATAGGGGGAAAACCGACATTCTAATAAGTTATATGTGTTTAAGGGTACGGATTAAAATACAACTTTCAATGGAAAATCTAAACATCTACTCAACCGGTATGTGTTCAGTTCTACCAATTGGTGAACAAACACTAAACTGGGTCTATAACCTCACGTAAAAGTCTATTTCCCTAGGCACCCTAAATATTCCCATCAAATTGTCAATCTGATATTTGATTTATAAGCCAAACAAGTGCTAATGTTAAAATAGTTCCTGAACCAAGTACGGGAAAAGGGGGATTGGCCAATCCCCCTCAGTCGTTCAGACTCGTCCCTAAGTAAAGTAAGAATTTTAGTCCCCATCACAATTAATCCCCACCAGCTGTAATCCCGGTGGGGATTGATCCCGTCCCATCGGAAGGTTGCAGATGTCTCTGGTGCCTCTATTTCCTATTAAACTTGACAATGTTTAGCAGTTTTAGACAAGGCTAATAAACACCATATTTAATTATATCAATACAGTCATTGCCACGAATGACAAAGTTCACAAATCGTTATCACTTATTTTTTACAAGAGGGTTAAACCGTATTCATCCTTTCAAGAAACACGCCCAAAAAATCAAATAGATTCATACCTTCATAAAGCCATATTAAAAGCGCAGACCTCATTTTTATCAGCGTTAACACCCCTACTAAAACGTACGGTGTGGGAAAAGGCCGTGCTGCTGATTTGAAATATGTGGAAGCATGCGCACGTAGAATTGCATCCGAAACAGAAGGTTTTAAAATCGTTGTTGAAAAATCTACGGTTCCAGTGCGATCAGCCGAAACCATCAAGACTATACTAACACAGAATACCAATGAAGGAAACTCATTCCAAGGTTATTCTTGTGCATGCTTAAGATTATTATAATTTTTAATTATAAATGGAATCTAAACTATTTTTTTATATCAATTCGGATGCCAAAATTGTTAAGTCATTACATTGGTCTCACATATTCATTTTTCACTTACAGTAAAAGCAGACAAAGCATTAAGCTCCCTTTGATTTTCCTTTATAGCTTAACCAGTAGATTGCGCTTTTCGTTTTTCAGTAGATACCAATACCGAGCCATTTTGACGATTGAGTTTTCACTCGCATGTTCCTCCAAAAACCTTACACTGTATCATTTGATATTTTGCACGTTTAAAGATAAACTTGTAAGTTTACGTAAGTTTGGTCGTAAGTTTGGTCGTGTATCGAACTCATTAAAAATAATAACGTTTAGCAACTTTAGGTAGTGTAATAGCCCGAAAACTGAATATTCCCTCTATTAGTATCTCTCTGGGGTTGCAACGTAGTATCATTTATGGCGAGAATGCCCTAGTATTTGTTAATGAAATGTTTAACTGCATTTTTTAGCTAAGTGCTCAGTGTTTCCATATATCTATTTCATCTATAAGCGTCAGATACATGGAAAATGTAATTGCCACGTTTTTCGCTAAGTGCGCGGTGCAATTTCTCGCCTTGAAGACTTTGTAAATATGTTCTAAGAGAGATAAATTGTCTTGATATGATCGCTGATAGTGTGACTCTGCCAGAAGACTAATCACCAAAGTAAATAGATATATGGAAAGAATGAAGCCTTAGCTAAGGCCTACCTAATGCTAAACAGGTAGAAAACGTAGAAGACGTTTACTTTCTCTCGAAGAAAAATAAATAGAAAAAAGAGGCCTAAATATGTTTGTCATGCACTTTCAATGTACACTTTTTTTTTTATAATTAATAAAATCCATTTACGGCAGAGAAAATGGCATTTGATGGTAAAATCACTTTGTTAAAACCAAAAAAGGTATTTTAAAAGTAGGCTTACCATTAAATCGGCAACGAACAAATATTTAATCACGCAAAAATTCAAATCGATACAATATATGGTTTTCTAGAAAACGGACAAAGAGAACTCGATCGCTAAAATGGCCCAGTGTGACAAATAGTGTATGCTTCTTTGTTGTGTATCTACCATACTTGTTGATTTTCGCTGAAGTATTTAGTTACTTGATGGTTTCCTTTTTTTGTAAACCAGCAGTATCCAGCTGCCGCCAGTGATGCATCTGTAAATATTACCATTTTTTGCATACTTTCTGTTCTTCTTGGTAACCATGATCTTTTGGTTTTCAAGTAATCTAGATCCTGCCACTTTTGCAGTTCTTTTTTCAACTCCGGGTCATTGTATGCCCAAAATTCGTTCGTTCTGTTTACAATTTTCCCGTTGCTATTATTAACATGACTCCCGTAAAACAATTTAGGGGAATTCTTTCTGCACCCGGATAATCCCGCATCGTCTCATCCTTTACCATTGTTTCTTCGGTATCCATAAACAATCTATCATCTAAATAGAGTGACGCCATCATTCCTCGTCTTCTTATATAATTTATAACTACAAGATTTACTAATTGGAAAATTGACGGCGCCATTGGTTAAGGTTAGTCAAATGGCATTCCGAAATACGTGAACCTCAAATTTTCAAACTTGAACGATGTCATCTTTCTACTCTCCTTGTTGAGTTTAAGTAGCTGGAAGCCTCTTTTATCATAAAATTTGCACAATCTATCATTTTGTTTAATAACTTCAAATATCCGTTGAAGACCTTCCATTTTGCATGGTGCTGAGTGTTCTTCCATGATTCGTATGATCCCTCCATCAAAGCAAATCCTCAGTTTAGAATCAAGCGCCGCTAAAACCAATGGTGTTTGCAACTCCGTTCTCTCATGTTCTCGCATGAGCGTAATTGCCCCTGATTTCAGCCATTTTTCCAATGTTTTAACTACAAACTCTCTATTCGCTTGCAACATTAGTTCATCAGATTTAAAAATAATGGGTTTTATTATTTTCCCGGCATGCGTAATTTTGAACGGTACTTCTTTCGTTTTGCTGTACCAATTCTCAAACGATTCTTCTCAGTCGTTGCCACGCTTTTTCTGTTCGATGCGTCTTTCATTTCCGATCAAGTCTTATCTCCTCTTTGGTTAGTTTGCCTTCTTTTCCAGTCTGCCTATCTTTTTTACGCTGCATACCCTCATATTGATTATGAATTACTGTATTTGTTGCTATTTTCCCTTTGTCTCGGAACTTTCTAGCTTTCTCCATTGTAACTGTTGCTATATTTTCAAAGATATCTACTCCTCTATGCACTGCTTCATATGTTGTTCTCTGATGTTGTTGAACAACTGATCAATTTCCGGCTTAAACGTCGAGTTCCTGATCTTTTGCCATTCTGTTTGTTCTATTACTTTCGGAGTCAGTTTTTCAATATTTTCATTCACTTCCTTCTTCAATTGCTCCATATTCTTTTTGGCGTTATCACCCGCTCCTGCGACTTCACTGTTCCACAAGTTGGCTTGTAGCTTAATTTCCGCCCCAAATCCTTCAACTGTTTTGCATGTCTCTTTTCGAGATTCGCCATTCGTTCGATGTTATGCTTTATATGCGGCAGTCGATCCGTCATATCCGTGTTTTTGTCAGCCTGAAGTTCGAAAATTTTATACATATCTTCCAGTTATTTTGTGTTGTTACGCACAGTGCCCTGAAGTTCTACAACCTCCGTTCATTGTGCCATTGCTGCCCAATTTGGTTGCTTTATTTCCGGTATTGGGGTAGATCTTCTGTCCCTTTCCAGATTTTCCATCCCTTCTTTCTCACTTAATGTGTCATTAATCAGAATTTCGTTAAGCAGCTGTTGTTGATTCCTGTCGCAACTTGTTTGCGATGCACTACCAGTTGCTTCTGGGCCCCCATTTCCATCAATTTGAATCCGTTCATTCTGTTTTTTTAGTATTCCGTTTTCCTTTTGTGTAGCCTCCTCGTGTGCTTCTAGTTGTTTTATCTGATCAGTTTAATGAATCTTGTGAACTTCGCACGCAATTCCAGATCCAGTATTTTTTGATCATCCATCATGATCATTTCCTTCATTTGTTTTGCCACCATCCGCTTGCTCTGCCCGCATCAGCTTGAGTGACTCGTTTTCCTTGTAAAATCTAAATAAAATATTAGACGGTTTTACTCGGTTACCGATTATTTCTTAATAATAAGACAATTTCCGTTTTTATTCCTCTTGATTCAATTGTACTTTTCGATGCGGTTTCATTGATCTTTTCTTATTATTTCAAAAATTTCCAGCAACTTCTTCACTTCTTTGCTTCCTATTTTCTTAATTTTACTGTTAACCTTTGTTTCTGATTGAAAGTGAGCCAATCTGCTATTTAACTTCTGTTTATTTTCTGCTGCGTCACCGTCAGAATTGTATTCAAACAACTTCGAATAAATTATTTTTGTTGATTTGTAATAATCAACTGTGGTCTTTCCAATGAGCTCGGATGTATATAAAGCCATTGATCACCTGGATTCAGAAAATTTGGACGATAGAGCAATCTGACAAATTTGGAGTAATCTGCAGCTGCACTTAATGTATTGCATGCAACCGTGACGTTTCTTTGCCATAGGCATGTGGTGGCCTTGAACTTGCGTATTACTTGTTCAATTTCCAATTGTGGGCTTTCCCAATTTGCCAGCCATTCTTTTACATTTTACTTATTTTGGTACTCATCTTGTTGTTTTCTTTTTTTCACCCACGCTTTATAATACGTGGGTTGCATTTTTTGTGACCCAAATTTCGTCTTTGTCTGCTATATGCGTTCTGTTCTCGGTTGCTCTAATGCCGACTCTCTTTTGAATATGTGTTTTGAGTGGAAATTGTTCATTTAATCTCTTTCGGATTGTTTCCTCCAGCAAGGCATCCCAGTATTTCTGAATATTTGCAGTTTGAGGAAAATCCTCCGTTCCGTTTTGTGCTATCCAAAAACCTGCCGGAATCCATGGTTGTCCCAGTTGCCCACTCGGTTCTTGTTTCCATTCTGTAAGTGTCATTAGCACTTGAATAAACAAAGCTTCCATGTTCGTCTGAGTACATTTTTCCGTTTTCGGTCTGTTTCGTTCTCCAGACAAAAAATAATTAGCTGGCAGACTTGTCAAAAACGGTAACTCCATATTGTTCCAATCTTCCACACTGATTCTCTTGTCCGACACCGCTTCCAGTTGCATTTTTACCGTCGTGTCCAACAAATGTTCCCCACCCATTAATTCACCCATTAATTCTGTCCTGGCTTGATTATTCCTTTTTTCACACCTATCGCCGTGATGTGATGTTTTCCAACATCTTTTTCTTTCCAGTATCGAAGATTTCCGGGTATTGCCATATAAGACCAGAATCCACAGTCGCCTACTAATGGTTGTAAGAAACTTGAAAACGGTTTCAGATCATCTGCCGTCAATACACTAATTTCAAAGTTAAATGTATCAATTTCCACAGAATTTATTCTCCATTCTATGAACTCTTTCTGCTTCTCATTCTTGATGGTCTCTTCTTTTCTTGTTATATTCTTCATCAGAATACCCTCATTATCCGGTCGCAAATTAACCAGAATCAACTCCGTATTCAGAATGTCTGCGTAGATAATTGTATCCCCTCTCAACGCATCCTGTTTTTGTTTTGGGACATGCTTAATTATCAAATCCTTTTGTTAATTCTTGTCTTAGGAGCTTGGTTGCTCTTAGCAAGCGCCCCTGATGCAGTTGTCCCGTACTGAACTAGACAACCTTTATTCCTAGGTTTTCCAATCTATTTACCACTTCCACCATGGTAATCTCCGTATGAAGTATTGTTTTCGTATTGCACCCTATAGATACTAACTCTAACCGAATCTCTATTATGTTCAGTTAATCGCGTTTCTGCTTAGTCACGTTTCCTACAACTCCCTGTAGAGTGATTCTCCGTCCTTAACCTAATCTCGCTGAGTCACGTTTTCATTTTTGACTAGCTTGACTCCAGCATTTTACTATTTTAGTTTTCATTTAATCATTTTTAGTTAAGTCGTGTTTCCAACCACGACTGCTCAGTCATGGTTTCCTCTGAAAACTGCCGAGTCCTGTTTTGCATCGGAGTAACAACGTCTATTTGTAAGTTTGATAATAGTTCTAAATTCTATTTACCAAAACTTTAGACTCATCTGTTAGCGCTAGTGCTTAACAGTAGACCAGCCTTTTAAAACCCTCAGGTCGCTGTTTTTATCCTTATCGGATTTACCTGCTTCAGCCTTCCCATGCTGAGAACTAACACTATTAACACAGTGAGTTCAACTAGTATCAAACTAGTTTTTTAAGTAAAACTTAAATGCAGGATTTTTACCTGCATCAGCTTTCCCATGCTGAAAACTACCACTATTAACATAGTGAGTTTAACTAGTATATTACTAGTTTTAAGTATAACTTAATGCCGGATTTTTACCAGCATCAATAATTCCAATGCTGAGAATTTTATCTATTAACATAGAAAATTCTACTAGTATGCTACTAGTTTTAAGTATACTTTAATTGCAGGATTTTTACCTGCAACAGCCATTCCAATGCTGTGAACTTATCTATTAACATAGAAAGTTCAACTAATTTATTACTTGTTTTTAAAGTTAACACTTTAAGCCGGATTTTTCGACTCCATTATCCATAGATAATCTCCGTCATTAAATGAGTCCAGGTAGCAATCCGTCCCAGGACTGCTAGCCACTGGAACATATACAAATATACTGCGTCATGTTTTTTCTCAAAACTGTGAAAACCACGTTATCATCTAGTTTTTAAGACAACTTATCGCCTTAACCAACCTAGGCTATCACACCTTATTTGGCTGTTAAATTCAGAAAGGCTCTATGTCCTATTATTAGCCCTACTGCTGGGTCATGTTTTTTCCGAAAATTGCTGAGTCATGTTCTCGCCTAACGTTCCCGTCGCTCATGACTTCTCCCAGCATGATTGTTACGAAACAACAGCTTCTTTTCGTAACCATTCATTTTTCTTTTTTTCAATATTTTTCTTCATTTAAATTCGAGTTACTGTCTTCTGATATGTTCTTACGTTTAGTTTAATTCATCCTGATTCCAAAAGCATTACTCACCAATCTCTCTTCGCTCAATAGGTTAATATCACTACTATTGCAATCTTAGGACTCAGGTTCGATTCCTGGACTGGTCAATATTTTCGTGGATGATTCATCTTATACGCCATTATAGCCAAGGGCTAACATTAGTTCATAATGGTCATTTACTATAATGTATAGCAACACTAGTATGTGGTTGGAAGTTTGATATAGGAAGTGTTCCTATTGACCTTGACTATTGGAAACGTTCTACTGCTAACAGTTCTTGTTATTATGTGTGGTTTCCTATTTTATCACAATTTCTATTCAAACGGCTGCCTTTTGCAGCCGGTACGATTGGCAGGAATAGACCCTGAAAATATTTCTGTATATATGCGCGGAAGATAACGGGAAAATTGATTATAGATTACTTCGTGTTTTATCGTCGACCCGAGTTTGTTATATAAAATGGGTATTTTTAGTCTTATCATCGCCAGAATTCTTGGCCGAAGGTACTGCCATAAATGATCTACAAGATCCTGATCGTGTTTTGATCGGTGGAGAATCATCCGAACAAGGTCATCTCGCTGTTGATGCTCTGGCTAGTGTATATGAAAACTGGGTCGCCCCTGATAAAATTATTAAGGTTTGGAAATGCCGAAACACTAAATATTATGTCTGTACCAAAGTGTAATCAATTAGTGCATTAATTGAGATTTAATATTAAATACAAGAGTTAAATTTTCGTGTAGATTTTATCTAGTACACATGTGTCTTAAGCTGCCCCCTTTCCCCTCTGTAAAGTACAATTAAGCGGTTAACGTGACTTAGCGAGTCTGATAGATTTTATTCTTGCGGTTCCTCATCTGGTCTCAGATTAACTGTACGATACGGCCCGGAGTTAACCGACTCTAAAAACAAAAACGGTGAAAAGGACCTTTTTTAAAACGTTAATTTTAACTCATACTGTAATTATTCGTTTTAAACCTATGGACCTCGAAAGTCGCATTGCCAAAATAAACACAATTGAGTTTGACCCCCCCCCCCTAGTATACTTTGTTGCGGATGTTTTGAGTCAAATTTTTAGTGAAAATACGTTGGGATGTTAGCCGGATTTCTGCAGCAGTGAAAAATTCGTGATTTCGTCACTTTTTGAAAATTTGTACTTTAAACATCCCATTTGTGGCCTATAAATCACGGCTATCCGACGGTGACCCCCCCCCCTCTCAGGCAGCACACAAACCTATATTTGTTTCCTCTTGTCTGATAGAGTTTGTTCTTGCGGTTTTTTTCATTTCATTATAGTATGTCCAAATTTATACTACTTCGTACAGTTAACCCCCAAAAACCCCATTTATGGAGTCATAAATGGCCATAACTTGAGAAGACTCAATTGTACACACTTTTCGTAAGCCAAACTCTATAACATATCAAATTTTGAGGGTATTTGAGAGATTTTCTCATAGACCCATTATTTGGAGTGACCGAAT
>SCLF01102487.1:0-10991 GCA_004367975.1 Mesochordaeus erythrocephalus
CGTTCAATGAGACCAATTTTGGGGGAAATCAGATACTTTAAAAAATGTGAAATTTTATAATTGCCATACGAGGAATAAAAATTGAAAAGCTGTGAAGTGCTTAGAAATCATTTCCAGTAATTTATAATAATACATATATGTTATTAAGCTAGGTACGCTGAATTCTCGGGATTTTTAGGCATATTATTTGAATGAAATTTCGCGTTCCAACCCTTATATTATGGACGTGTTTGTAAACAAATAGATAACAATTAGTTACAAAAAATTTCCAATAATACACGCCTGTTATTAAGCTAGGTACCCTGGAATTTCTGGACTTCTAGCTATATATTTAACGGAGAAAATATTATTTCAATGATATTTCACTTCATAATCTCAACACCATTATAAATGGCCCAATAGCCCAGCTTCCCTCGTTAAAATTTTCAACAGAAAATATTGCTACGTTTTGAATTGATTTGGAAAAGAAGAGCGTAGGGACAAAGATCCCTAAACGGTCTCCACGGGATATTTCGCTCGAGCGCTACAGTTCGGTTTTTGATAAAATGAGGGTGAAAACCCGATCGTCAATATGGTCAGAAGTGGTATCCAAAAACGAAAAGTGGTATATACCCTCTTGTAAAAAAATAATCGAAAACGCTTTGTGAACGTCGTCATCCATGTATGCTTGGCAGCATTTTACCGCGATGTGACAAATTCAATTACCTGTTTATTAAACGTTTTTAAACGGCCTAGAAAATTGCACATTTAGTAAAAATAGAATATGTCTCGCTGTGGCCTGAACCCACGACGAATCACCTAACCCCATGAATGATGGAAAATTCCCAACTACGATATATTTCAAGTAATTCATATAGTAACCCCATCATAATGAAAGTTACAGCGGCAGATTTCTTTAACCGTAAGTCTCCTAGAGCATGTGTCCAAACACGTTTCTGACACTTTTAATTTGGTCTGGTTCTAATAATGTCTCTGAAGTTTTAAAATCCATAAAATGTTGGCGTTGGTCTTATAACGTATCAGAAATCATATCATTTTTGCCATTTTGAAATCCAGAATCACGCCAATAGTGGATATGATCCAGTAGTTTCACCTGGAACGGTTACGAGCGACCTGATTTCAATTCTAATAACTGCAAGCAGCAGAAAATTCAAGTCTAATTATATGGAAAATTCTAACGATGTATGCGAAATGTTTGACAAAAACTTGGCTGTCGGCCTATCCCATTTTTTGATTGAACGCCAAATATTACCGAAACCAGATGAATATGATCTTCGTTTATCTTCGATGATCTTCTTCGTTTATCTTCGATGATTCTGATCCCGGTAATTCACACTACACCACAAATCCTACCCGACTTATTAACCGCTATATTTTAGGAGTAGAAAGGAAGTTAATCATTGAGGATGCCGACATTGATGATGAAGGAATCTACGAATGCTGTTTTGAAACAGGCAAGACTAGTGCTAAAGTTACCGTTATAGAACTTCCAATTGAAATTATCGTACCACTGAAAGACATCAAAGTGCCGGTAGAAGGAGATGCTGTTTTCGAGACCGTTTTGGATCGCCGCAACGCTGAACCTGCCTGGCGAAAAGATGGCCGTCCAGTCAAGTTAGGTCCAATGATAATAGCCGAGGAAGAACCCCACAAAGATGGCGCGTTGTACAGACTAACCCTCAAGCAGCAATCTGTCGAGGATTCTGGAGAAGTCGCTTTTGTGGCTACAGGAAACCAATGCCGTCAAAAGGCCTTAATGGACGTGCAGGATCTGCCCCTGGGCTTTACCAGAGAACTTAAGAACATCGAAACCGTGGAGTACACCCCCTCAGTCACCTTTGAATGTCATGTAACCAGACGCATCGCTAATGCCGTATGGTACATCAGTGGAAAACCTGTCGATAACAATGGGAAATATAATACCGTGTCCAAAAACTTCCTCCGCAAGTTAATTATTAACGACCTGACGAAGAAGGACAACTATGTCGTCAAGTGTAGAATCACTGACAATGGTGACGAAGCTGAAACTTCAGGATCACTAACGACTAGTAAGTCTACATTTACTTGTCACACATTTACTATTCGTGATATATTAATAACCAAATTCTCAACTATTCAAAAACGATCCTAATCAACTTGAGCCTAAAGACAATTTCGCGTTCTATTATCACTATTATTTAACGCGAGGATAGCTAAGATGGCGTGCGAGAGGTCACATGGAAAGATTTTCGTAAAAAAGAATGTCGCTATTAGATCATTTTAACCGTAGGAAAGGTATCTTCGATACGTATTCCCAACAACTTAATACTCAAACGTTAACAGTTTTTCGTATTAAACTGAACATAATATTTTGTATTATTTATGCAGGGTTCACATAATACTCTAAACCTAATTTATTTACCATTTATGTAACCCACTTTTCCTTCGATCTTTATCTTGTTAATATTTTAGACCCTTTCTGACAGTTCCATCTCCGCAATCTGTATATATCTGTAACCGGAAATTCAACCGGAAGTGACCTAGTAAGATGAATATATATACATATTGAGAAGATATACATAATCCAACCTCGATGTCCCTTGTGGGACCGATTACAATTAAATAGTGCTTAATATCGTCAACAAATTAATTATAGCTCAGTGTAGTAACCCAAGCTATATATCACCTTACCAATTCTTGAAAGTAGCTAATCAAACTCAAAATCAACATAAGGGCATCCTCCATAAAGCTTGGGTTACTACACTGATGTAAACTGTCTATAAAATCACTTATCGTAAGCAACGGTCATAGAAATATAATAATCTACCCACGGGGGAAATCGAGATTACAATATGGGTATCCTTTTTTAACCTCTCGGCAAATCTTGTCCTTTGGCGGTATTTAGCACAATGTGGAGGTTCATAGAGAATGGGGGCGCTCTATAACACTGGTTTATGGCGGAAACTAATTGACCAACGATGAAAAAGGTTGTGTCGATGAAGGGCGCATTATGTTATATATAATATAGTTTTAAGGGAATATAAAAAAATATTTTTGGATCGACAAGGATCTAATCATTAATCGTGCACAATTTCAAAAAGATATAATCCATAGTTTTCAAGAAAACTGTTAAAGACAGGCAATACGATTGAATCCCTGAACACTGTTAGTATTTTAAGTTACGTGCATGGGTGGGGCGACAATACATACTTCTCCATTAGTAACTGCGATGGCATGGATGGGCAAATACATAATGTTATCATTTGACTCATCTTATTAGATAAATTATCACAGCAGTAAAACATATTCACTTTACACGGAAAGAAGTGTGAAATTTTTGTCGATATAAAAATGCTTATCGTCTGTCTTTCGCAGTTTTCTCGATAACTATGCACTATAAATTTTTGAAATGTTCAAATTATCTTAAAACTGTATTATATATAATATAATATGCCATAATCGGTACAACAATTTTGCATTCGTCAATTAGTTTTCAGCCGTCTTCCAATGCTATAGAGCGCCCCTATTCTTGATCAGCCTCCACATTGTACTAAATTCCGCCTATGGACAAGATTTTCCGAAAGGTTAAATGGAGGATATAGGTCACAGGAGGACTAGAAAATGACAGTTTCGAATTTCGTAACAAAGAACAAGTTATAAATTTTATCTATGGTTACAACTACACTTATCAAATTAAACTGTTATTCCGGCTATGATAATACGAAACTTTTCAGCGGATGAGCCAATTGAAATGGTCGCGGAACTTCAAGATCAGGAAGGTTTAGTTGGCTGTGACATTACCGTTAAAGCGGTTCTTGACAAGGCTAACATTGAACACGAATGGTACTTTAACGATCAACTCGCCAATGCTGACCGTGATGTCGAGATTGAGGACCACGGCGAATATTACAGCATTACATTCAAGAACTGCCCGGTTGAGCGAACCGGCAAGGTCGAATTCCGTGCTGCCAGGGGAAGAATTACCTCTTCGTGCAAAGTAACAATTATTGAACCAACCCTTGAATTTATAGTCCCACTGGATGACCAAGAAGTCGGTGAAAAAGAAGCGGCCGAGTTTACTGTCAAGCTCTCTAAGCCAGTGAAATATCTCGAATGGACATTGAATAAACAAAAACTCAAACAGGGTGGCAATGTGTCCATGAAAGCTGACAAAAAGAACGTTGATCACACCCTTTACCTCGACGAGGTCACGATGGACATGGCCGGCGAAATCGCTGTTGAAGCTGAAAGTGTCAGATCAACTGCCAGTCTTTCCGTTACTCAGGAACAGCGATACAAATTTTAATATTATATAATATTATTAATTTTAATATTATCCTATCTCGCTCATATTTCACCTTAGAACTATAAAACTCATTGTTTTGTATATAGAATTATTTTGAATGAGTCGATCTACCGAAATCTACGAGTTTGTATTTCCATCTACGATTTTTTGTAGACTTGGCATTCAGAATAATTATTTATACAGCACAAACATTGCACCGAGCGTGATTAATGGATATACTATGAAAATTATATGAAATATATTATGTATATATTATTTATGTACACACAAACGTCGCACACCGTTATTTAAATATAAGCGAATAGTAAACACGATACAATTGCTTTTTGATCTCTGCTTAGGACCTTAAATTAACGTGCAAACTCAGGGACTGCCATGTTACCGAAGGTGATGATGCCATTTTCGAGGCGACGGTCTCTAATTCCGATGCTGAAGTTGAATGGTTCAGGGGTAAGAAATCGATTATATCCGCACCAGATGGACTAACAATTAAAACGGATGGCAGGAAGAGAATTTTAATCATTCCAAAATGTACCATATCTGATGAAGGCGAGTTTACCGTCAAGCTAGGTGAAAAATCATCATCGGCAATGTTGAATGTAGACCTCGCTCCAGTTAAGTTTACAACGCCAATCATGGACACAGGTGTGAAAGAAGGCGGTCAAGCCGTGTTTGAGTGCTCTGTGTCACGTGACGAACCCGTTCAATGGTTCAAAAACGGCAAAGAAAAAATTTCCTCTGGTCCAAAATATGTCAAGGAATGTGACGGTCTGACACGAAGACTTAAGATCAACGACGTTTCGTTTAATGACGAAGCCAAGTTCGCTTGTCATGTCGGGGAAGCCAAAACCATTGCTTCGCTTGCCGTCCAAACCATTGCCATTGAATTTAAGTCTAAGTTGTCGGACAAGGACGTTCAAGAAGGTGAGCGTGTAGAGTTTACGATCGAGCTCAATCTACCTGACATCAAGCCAATCCAGTGGTTCCAGAACGGCATAGAGCAAACGCCGAAATCGGGTATAACACTTACCTCGGAAGGTACGAAACACACGTTCGTCATTGAACATACGACTGTTTTCGACACGTCTGAAATTATGTTTAACGCAGCGGGTGCTAGATGTTCAGCCCAATTGACTGTTGCCCAGACCCCACTAAAATTCATCACAAAATTAACCGACGTCGAGGTCGAGAACAAGTTCGCGTCATTCGATCTCGAGTGTGAACTAAACCGCCCCAACGCCAATGTTAAATGGTGTCTAAATGATCGTGAAATATTCCCATCTCGAAAATTCACTATGGCGCTCGATGGTTCAAAGCGCATTCTAACGCTGTCTGACATTACAAAAGAAGACGAAGGTGCATACTCGTGTGTTGCCGAAGACCTGTCAACATTATCCAACTTGAAAGTCATCCCTGCGAACGTTCGATTCATCACGGGATTAGCTGACTGCTGGGCATACGAGCGCGAGAGTAAGACATTTGAAGTAGAGATTTCGCACGTGAACATGGACGGTAAGTGGTTCTTGAATGGTAAACAACTTGGATACGCTAAGAACCTTGAATTCGACGTTAAAGGAACAGCGCATATCCTTACAATCAATGACTTATCCAAGGATGACACTGGTCGCTATAAGTTTGCCGTCGAGGGAAAAGAGACTGACTGTAGCTTTGTCGTCAAGGACATTCCTGCAAAATTCGTCAAGCGGCTATTGGATGATTCCTCGACCGTTAAAGAGGAATGTGTTCTCAGCTGTGAACTAAACCGCGCAAACGTTGATGTTATTTGGACGCATAATGGAAAACCGATTACAGGAGATAATCGGGTTGAATTGATTGTAGATGGTCGTAGGAGAGCCCTCATTATCAAGTCGGTACAAGACGATGATGAGGGTAAGTACATATGTGACGCTAACGATGACGAGACGTCATGCACTCTCGTGGTTGGCGGACGGGACATCCGATTCACAAAGAAGATGCTTGATCGTGAAGTTATTGAGGGGGACAAGGCCAGATTTGAGCTCCAAGTATCCCACGACGAAGTAGAAGGCATCTGGTCTGTAAATGGCGAAATTGTCAAAACATGCGACGATATTGAAATTACTACGGATGGTCGCAAGCAGGTTCTCGTCTTAGAAAATACTAAGGTGGTGCAAACTGGCCCTGTTGTCTTCCAGATCAAGGGCGGGCCAAAGTGCGAGGCGCGACTCGATGTGCTCGAATCTCCATGCATATTCACCGCCCCCATCAACGATGTAACCGTGCTGGAGCGCGAAAACGCTGTATTTGAATGTACGGTGTCTAAGGCTGAGGCCGAGGTCACCTGGTATAGAGGAAGAGTCAAGATTCACCTCTCTGATAAATATGAAATGGTGGCCGTTGAGTACAAACGAACATTGATCGTGAAAGATACATCATTTGAGGACGAAGGTCAGTTTGCCGTCCAGGTGGATGATAAGAAATGCGTCGCTAAACTCAGCATTACGTCCAAGATTATCGCATTTTCAAACGTTTTCGGCGACCAAACAAAAATTGTGGGTGAACCAATTGAATTCGTAGTCACCGCTTCTGATGTTGGTGAGGATGCGAAGTGGATGATTAATGGCATTCAGCTGAAGATAGACGACAATACTGCGTTCTTTGTTGATGGTTTCCGCTACGGGCTGCGAATCAAGGCCGGTACCCTCGATATGACTGGTGACGTCACGGTAGCTATTTTGAATGCGAAACACACGGCTCACTTAACCGTAGCCGACGGTCCGGCTTCATTTGTTAGAAAACTGACAGATTTGAGCGTAGAGAACAAATCTAAATCGATGGAGCTAATATGCGAGCTTAATAGAGCGAACGTTCAAGTAACCTGGCTTCGAGATGGGGCCGAGATCGTCCCTTCACGAAAGTATGACATTATCAAGCGCAAAACCTTGTGCACCCTCATCGTCGCCGATATCACTAAGCAAGACGCAGCTTCCTATTCCTGTGCGTGCGATGACGATCGGACCGAAAGCAACGTTACCGTTAGTGACCGAAAGATTCAGATTATTGGTCTCTTCCCGGAAGAAAGGATCGTGATGGAGCGAGATACACTCGAAATCGAAGTTGAAATCTCGCACGAAAATGTCGATATCAGCTGGGAGCTGGTCCGTCCAGGCAAGAAAAACGAAGTCCTAGAGGCATCAAAGTCTATAGAGCTGAGCTCCTTCCGCACGGTTCACACTTTAAAAATTTTCAACTGTCAGTTAGACCTAACTGGTTGTATCATATTCCGCGCTAACAAACTTGAAAAAACATGCAGCGTGACTGTCAAGGAACCGGGGGCACGCTTCACGAAGCGCCTTGCTGACCAATCCGCGACCGAAACTGATGCCGTCGTTTTCGAATGTGAAATCTCGCGTGCCAATGCACAGGTTGAATGGTTTTTGAATGGCCACCCAGTCGCAGAGTCAGACAAGTTTCATATTGAGGTGTCAAACCGACGACATCTATTAACAATTAACAACTGCCACTCTACTGATGAAGGTACAGTAAAGTGCGCCTCTGCAGATGACGAAACCATTGCAGAACTCCAAATTGAAGGTCGCGACGTCAAGATACTCAAGAAACTGCAGGATCTAGAAGTAACCGAAGGAGACGAAGCTAAGTTCCAGCTCGTCGTCAACTACCCTGATATTAAGGGTAAATGGAGCGTTAATGGTGTTTCAATTGTCGCCAGTGATGATTTCGAGATAAACATCCAAGGCAAAAACCAATTTCTCAAGATCAAGTCCGCAGCATCAAACCACGCCGGCATTATTACGTGGTCTCGTGGGAAGGCGACGGGCACCGCTAACCTTTCAGTGCTCGAAGCGCCGGCTGCTTTTATAACTCCATTGAAGGACTTAACAGTAGAAGAGAAGTCCAAATGTATACTCGAGTGCGAACTTAACCGCCCCCTGGTTAAAACCCGGTGGCTCAAAGATAGACGAATTCCAATCCAAGTCTCTGACAAGTACGAAATTATCGATCGTGACACTATTCGCACACTGATTATCAAAAACATTTCATATGACGACGAGGGTGTTTACAGTTGCGATGCCGAGACTGCCAAATCAAACATGAACCTGACTGTGTGCGCGCGTGATATAAAACTTACCGCACCTATGTGTGACAACACAGCCGTTGAAAAAACAGTGGGCATCATGTTCTTCCAACTCTCACACAATGATGTGGCCACCACATGGTTTCGCAACGGCCAGAAGCTCGCTAAATCTCGTCTGATTGAAATGTCGTGTGAAAAATCAGATCACGGCTTCAAATATGCGCTACACATCAGCGATATTGGCCAGGACGACGGGGGTGTCATTAACTTCAATGCCGAGGGCGTCCAGGGTGAAGCAATTCTGACGGTTTGCGCCACCCCAGTCGATATATTAGATGAGTTGAAGCGTACCGTTTGCCGTCAAGGAGACACTATAAAGCTCAAGGTTCGTGTCTCGGACCCTCTCGCCCCCGGTCAGTGGTTTATAAATGGGGTAAAACTCTCTCGCTCGGACCGTATGGCTATTACGAACGACGCAGGCACCCACACACTCAAGGTTAAAAACGCCACCACCGATGAGGCCGGCGAAGTTACATTTGTCTGTAACAATGCTCGCACCACGGCCGACATCATTGTCAAGGAGCCGCAGGTCACTTTCAGTCAAAAACTACTCGACCAATCGGCGACGGAAAAGGCGGTGGTCGAGTTTGAAACCGAAGTCAACCGTATCAACGCACAGGTCATGTGGTTAGATGCCGCTGGCAATCCCATTCAAGAAGGGAATCGTATCGAGTTTATCAGTGAAGGCCGCAAACGCCGGCTAATTATCGATGGTGTACTACTCTCAGATGAAGGCCAGATAACCTGCCGAGCCACGCCAGAATACGAACCCCTTGACTTCGCAGCAAAACTACGTGATGCTCAAACTACCGAAGGTGGCAACGCCGTATTTGATTGTGATGTCAACCAACCCAACCAAACAGTCGAATGGTACTTTGATGGGCAAAAATTAAAATCATGTAGTAAATACGACATTGTTAACGATAATTTCCGCAAGACACTTATCGTTAGAAGTTGCTCACCCGATGACTTTGGTTTTTACCGAGCTGAGCTTTCCAATTGCAGGTCGTGTGAAGCTGAGCTTACCATTAGCGACACTTGTCGGCCACATTCACCGCGACCGTCATACCTACCACCCGTTTCCGATGTTAAGCCCAACGAAGTGTCGGCCAGATTGAGTGTCAAGGCACGGGACTTGAAGATCAGAAGACACCTTCAAGACCGCGAGTGCTTTGAGGGCGAGTCAGTTGAATTTCTCTGTGAAACGTCTTTCACCGATGTTGTTCCACACTGGACGTGCAACGGTGTCCTTCTGAAAGAAGACGGTGAAACGATAATCTTTGAGCAGTCCGGTTCCCGACAGCGCTTAATACTGAAAGATGTCCAATGCGAACAAATTGGCACCATTGAATTTTACGGTAAAACCAAGGCCAACCTACATGTAATCGAGCAACCTATTGACTTTACTGAGGAAATGGAACCTGTTATTATATTTGAGAAAGAAACAGCTACATTTCACGCCAAGGTAGTGTCAACCAAATTCTGTGGTAAATCGTAGTGCTTTATGGCACCAAATTGAGCAGTTATTTTGTTTTAGTATGCAGGTCATTATAATAATGGAAACTTTAGAAAATCTAAATTTGAAAACTATTTTAAAGCAAGTAATGTCCCAAAATGTTGTGTCGAAGTGGTTTACAAATATCCTTTAGAAAATGTTTTCATTGAAAGAATTACATAGTTTATTAATATGAACAGGTCCTGGATCATACGCATTTCTCTTTCATTGAGCCACGATTGGGATTAACATGCGCTTACATCCCTACCAAAAGCTTGCAGATTATTGGTTTAAAACAATTATGAAACTTTTTCGTTTGAAATGGACAAAATTCGGAATAAAATATTTAAACCTACCTACTCATGGTGACACTAACTACAGGTTAGCAGAGGAAACGCGACAGTTAAGTGGTTCAAAGGTCGCCGTCTACTCAAGGAAGGTAGTACTCGCTATGATATGGTTACAGACGGCTGCAACCGCTATCTAATTATCAAAAAGGCCGAGTTCAACGACGAAAAGGATTATACATGCGCATGCGATGATGCGGTCGTTACTTCAAAGTTAACTGTTAACCCGCGTGATATACTCATGGTCAAGAACTTAGAAGATATCACCGTCAACGAGAAACAGGACGCAGTATTTGAGTGCGAATTGTCACATGACGAAGTTGAGGTATCCTGGTTCCGGGATGGCGCAAAGATTATCAAATCCGGTCAAATTGTGATGGTAAATGACGGACGCATAGCCCGACTTACTATCAAAAACGTGAACCAGGAGGAGGATGACCTATGCGACATACAATGCAAAGCAGAAGATTGTGTAACATCCGCCATCCTAACAGTTCGACCCACAATACTGGAGATTTTAGAACCTCTAAGTGAAACGTACGGCTGTCCGGAAGGTGGAGAATTCTCATTCCAAGTCCGTATTTCTCAACCGGGCGCCATTGGTGAATGGTACATGAACGGAAACCAAATCCGTCGGTCCATTGATGTTGAAATTAAGCCAGGGTGTAATTATAGAACCATATCGAGGTAATCATATTGAATATAAAATATATATATATATAATACGTT
>SCLF01102598.1:0-10990 GCA_004367975.1 Mesochordaeus erythrocephalus
CACTTTTCCCAAAAAATTGTAACTAACTGGGGGTTTTGTAACTATCTGGGGGGTAACTAACTGGGGTAGGGACTGTATAAAAAACATATTTTGAAAAAAAACCGAAGTCACTTTTTTCATGAATCACTGACCCAAAAGTGACACTCTTTGAGACACCACTGTATATATATCGACAATTCTGTGCATGGACGTATTATCCCCACGAGTTTTATTTTTAGAATTTGTATTATATGGATTAACTTAGGTACACAATAATTGCCGGAAAAGTTCGAGCTACTGCGCGAACAATGGTTATCGAAACAATGATGACCAATGCCAAGAACAGTGTCATTCGGTCCTTTCGGGGAATGATTTCATCTTGAAGTATGAATATGAATTATCGTTTTCCGATCCAGTTAAGTCAGAACAGTTCATTAACATGAGCAGGCTTACTGAAATATCTAAAACATTCTCAGAATATATTCAACGCGTTAAGAACATTGCATGTAAATCGATAGGCATGTTCAAAAACCAGTAACACCGAAGAAAGGAATTTTATCCTCCCTTACTTATTATTGTCTTTTAAATAATTTCTGCAGCAGATTTATTGTCTTGGTTTAGACTGCTAAACCCGTAGGCTCTGCAAATCCCATAGTGCTTCTAATTTGTGCCTCGCCCTTATAGCATAGTTGGAGGCGGTGGATATTAATCAGAGCCTCGAAATTTTCTGTTATGTCAGGTCTACCATATCAAAAAAAATAATAGGAAAAATTGTCGATAAAACCCCACTTTACCCGGTCGAAACGTCAAAAATGTGGGGCCACACGATCAAATACCATAGATCAGAGCCACCACTGTTACTGTGGCGATCTATCGAAGGGATAATAAGGGGACTGATAAGAAGAATAAACAATTCGTCTCGTTATTACTTAATTTTGTTATTACTTCGTCTTTGATTATTCTCCTTGTCTCACTATTATTAAACATAATTTCTTCGACTAGCTTAATTTGAACTTAAGATTTGTTTAATTTAAATATATCCGCGCGCGTTGAACCTAATAATAATAATAGTGCTTCCCTAAGATATGCTTACTAAGTATATTTGATCACGTGACTCCCAGCCATTAGTTAACCCACACAACTAATCAATTATACTTTGAGAAGGTGCTATATGGGAGAATTCTTACCATGATAATACGCCAAGATTACGCTGAGATAACACCTGCTAGGACTCACTGACGACTTACCACATCGCCTTTACTTTCGTTGTTAAGTTAACTTATAGTTAAGATCAGAGGTTTATTTAGTTGGGGTAAAACCCATCCAAAGTAGCATATACCCTGCGTCAGTAAATCTGGTTCCAAGGACATATCCATATACTAGTTTGAACTGGGTCCAGTACCCTAACTTTTAGTACCACGTGACCACCACTATATAATCTGGGGATGGCTTGGCTTCAGTCAGTCTGATTTGGGAATAAATAAGCTTATAGCAGTTATATCTCATTTTCGTAACCTTTATATCAATAAATATATATAGTGACTAGAATAGTGTGTTTGTTGACTGAAGCTTAGACATCATAGCAAAGGAATCCAGAGTTGATATTGAGTAAGTTAACAGGAATACAGTCAGATACAACCACATTTGTCCTAAAAATGGTTGAAAAAAGTCAATCAAAAATTCAACCACTTCTAAGGCTAAAATAGGGTCCAGCTTGGCTCGGATAAAACGCAATGAAACTTTAATTGTCAAACTTAAAAACCTTTAAACTTGAACTGTTAAATTTAAAGAAGCAAATAGAAGCTAATGAGGAAAATTGCTTAATGGCCAAATCGCCGTCCCATGATTTAAATTTATCGTTTGCTAAAATGGGAAATTGATAACCGAAAGGGATCTATTGAAAAAATAAAACTTCGAAATCGGCGAACTTGCCGAATCGATATTCCATGAATCAAAATTCACGTTTGATTGAGAAATCAGCAAATCCTTACAAAATGGGACACTGGACTTACTCGAAAAAATGAGTTTGGAAACCGACGAACTTCATAAACAATTATAACTATTTTATTCAAAGATAAATCAATGAGCGGAAATAGTGCTATCGTCGCTCTACCAGAAGCTAAAGGGAAACAGTGAGCTGGTGGAGGAACTGAAAACATGAGAATAGTATACAAAAAGGTGCACAATGGGAACGTAACGCTGACCGAAGACAATTGTACAATGCAACATTAACTGTCAGTCAAGTTCAGCTGGAGGGCAGTCGACTCGAAATATCAAATTAAAAGACAACAAATAGAAGAAAATGAGGAAGAATACCTAATTGCCAAATCGCAGTTTCATGATTAAAAAATGTTGATTGACTTTGAAGTCAGCAAGTGTTTAATAAAATACGTCGATATAACTCGGATAAATAAAAAGGAAAATAGGAAATAGATAAGCGAAGGGGATGACCTACTACAAAGCAAATGGGATCAGCTACTCGAAAAATTGACACGTTTGTTGACCATCATATTAGTTTATGACGAAACACATAGTTTATGATGAAGTGAAAATTGTGCGAAAAAAGGTTGTTATCGGGGGTATCAGCAGTTTTGGCTTACGTACGAAGAATGGGACGAAATTCCGTTTCTCCCTTCTACAGGAAAAACCGCAATATCCCGCTATTAGCCAACAGGCGGAATTAGGGCCTAGAATATATAATATTTTACGGACAATAATGCGGATTGGTGGGCTTAGGCCTTATCGGAATTAAATACCCACAGGCGGAACTAAAGTTGTGATCGTAAAGTCCGCATATCTAGATTTGCGCAATATATCCGACTATTTAGGAGTATAACATTAGTAGAAAGATTAAAAACTCACATACAAAATCCATGACTCACAAATGACGTCGCAAACACAGGGATATGAAATATAGTGTACATAACTGACAAAATGTGCAGTCACAACCATTTTTATTTAGAATTGTTTAACGTTTTTAATAACCAATCCGCAGAGAACCCCAAATCACTAACGCTATAGGGTTAAAACATACAAGGAAATATATTGCTGCAAAGAAATGCTGAAAACGAACACCAAAAATGAATGCTTCAAATAAGTATATCTATTAGCTTAACTATTTAGTAATATAGATTTTTATCAGTAAACGCTCTTGTGCACGGTTTGTATTAATTGCGGTTGTATAATTAAAATTTATACAATATATACAATTCTGGTATTATTAAAGCTAGCTATAAATCTAACTGCCTATAAATACAGAATGAATCCATATTAAAAAATCAACAAAATTTTTTAACAATATTTAATTTCTCAAGACTTGCCAGACGTCGGACACAAAGCATCTCACCCACTGGAATAATGGCGAATCATAATAGACCCCTTAATTTATGTAAACATATTTAGGCCCCTACGGAAAACAAGAAAAGGTTCAGTTTTTCTTCCAAGCTTCTATATATTTTGTAGCGGTGCAAATAACGATGCAAATTACCACAAATCACGATGCAAAGTACCGCAGTAGGTGCATGTCAAGAACCGAAAATGAATGTTTACTTAAAAACAGATACATGGGAATGGCCCAGGGGGTATATCACTGTTTTGGACACCTTGCGTGTATAATTAAAATTCCTAATTTTGAAAGTTTCTTTGCTGTTGAAGATATACTATTGTATATTGTTCGCTCATCATTTTATATCTGAAAAATAAAACAATATTTCTCGATAATTATATGTAGCATATTATTTACTATCGGCCAAAAACATGAACCACAAATATACTTTCAATCAAAAGTGAAATAAGTTGACACAAAATTGCACGAGCACAAAGTTATTTTCGTTTACGAACATGTTCTAGCTAACAAAATATAACTTTGAATCTATGCAACCTTGTGTAGACTGTATTTGCAAAATTTAACAAAAAAGATTATTTTTGTCAAATTTTACAATTTTGATATTTATTTCGCCCTACAACAGCATTTCAATCGAACGCATTCATATATATTACGTTGACAAATCGTTCTCAAAACTTGATATTATACGCGCGAGTGCATGAAGGTCAATTTGAGGTCAATTTTTCCTAAAAACTCCAAATACATAAAAATAATTTTGTGTGGATGTTGGACATGAACGCAAAATCCCAGTTCGGCCAAAATGCGATGTTCCATTTTTATTACTTCTCGTTTGATCGCCCAATAATTTTGATCCAACGGAATAGGCTAACAAGGTAACAAACTATCGACGGACTAGTTAAATTTATAATCGCTTACATCGGTCGGTTTGCCATCGCGTTGATTCTCGATAAAATTGAAGACATTTATAACATCTCGGACACGCCGCACATTTTCCTCAATTTTCGAGCCGAGCCAGATGGCGGCCTTCGCTGTCGTTTGCATGTCACATGTCACAAAGCTTTTGGCAAAGAAAAATCGTTGAAATAGCACTTGGGCCGAGGCAATGGCTACTTGGGGGAGACGTAGGTATATACCAGCTTTTTGTATTAGTTCGCCACCCATACCACGTAATTCATTTTCGGTTTCTCGATCAATGCCTTCTTGATTTGTAGGGGTATCTGAGATTTTCATTGGATATGACTAGGACATTCATGGAAAAAATCAGTCTGTGTCTATATATGTGCCTATAAATCAGCGACCGGTCTGGAGCAGTCCAGCACGGACACTTCGTAACTCATGTTCACTTTCTCGGTTAATGTCCTCTTGTATTGTCAGGGGTTATCTGAGATTTGCATTAGGGCGTTCATTGTGAATATATAACATATTTAACCACACAGGTTAATTTGCGTAGGTAAATTGAGGTTAAATGTAAGGCCCATGAAGTGTGGTAGATTGGATTTGCTGTAGACTGGATCAGTACCGAGCTGACTCAGGTCAAAATGATCTCAAAATTTTCTGAACGCTTTTGTTATATAAACAGCGATATCTAAATGGCTCGAATCGAACCACAATTGAAAAGGTCATCGAAAGTGTGTGAAATGATATGAATCGAACCGCCATCGAAATGGGGTTCGAATCCGGATTAAACCCCCATCGTAAATTCCCGAATCGAACTCCCATCGAAACGAGTAATAATAAACGTAGGCGGCCAATAAATATCGTCGTAGATTCCCTACTTATTATTCCGATCGTTAATGGAACCTGGCAGAACTCTGACTGGTGGATTCCACATAGACAAAAATATTGATTTCGAAAATGTCAAAAACCCTAATTTTGCTTTCTAATTTAACAACCCGTTTGTGCTTATTTAATAGTTTTTACTTTATTTTTTATTCAGAACAAAGTGTTAAGCAACACAATTGGGTTGTTAGATTATAGAGCAAATGTAGGGTCACCCTAATATTTTGCGTGTCAGTTTCTAATCGCGCCTAACTCTAACATACGGGAGTTAAATCTTATTGTTCGCTTAATCTTTGTGGTAGGCGAGTCTGTGATGTCGCTTCTCGTAGGGAGTCAGTGTGGAAAATTAGTTTTATTCTAAAATAAATGGAACATATGATGGAGTCACCAAATTCGACCATCATATTCTCAATCAGTAAGGAAATCTGTACTAGATTTGTACATAAAATAAGGTATAAAGAACATTTTCGAAAAAAGTGCTCGACATTGATGAAATTAACGTAAAATGTTAGGAATACTCCGGAAAATTTTGCAATTTTAGAGCGCGTAGGCGCCATCGTATTTATATTGCCTTATACGGGTTTAGCATGAAAAACTGCACCAGATTGGCGCTGATAAACTGAATTTCGAGTACATTGAAAAAAAGTATTTACTAAATAATTTAGTGTATAAAATTGTGCGTAAAATTTGAGAGCAAAACGATAGGTATACTCCAGAAAATAGCAATTCCGGGAAATTTCTAACTTTTAGAGAGTGATGACGTCACCGTCATCTGAGCGAGTCTTATAGAGTTTTTCCTTGCGGTCCCGAATCTTTTCTCACAACATCCAAAATTATATGGCGTCGTAAGGTTACCGCCCCCCACCCTAATGAAAGCGTGAAAAATACCTTTTTTGAATGGGAGTATGGCAGCTAGATGAATTGTACTAGATTAAGTAGACCCCAGGACATCCAATAAATGCATCGAAAACATAGTCCGATTATTCGTTTTGGACCTGGAAAGTCACAACTGTTCTGAAATTTAGTTTTTACGCAGTTATTTCGAGTCGAATGTTTAGTGAACATACTTTGGGATCTTGGCATCTTTTCTAAATCGTAAGAAAATAGAAAAATGAAGAATTAGTGATTTTTGTTACTGGTTGAAAATTTAGTGTTAATAATTCGGGGTCGGTTCTTTGAGACGAATTGAAGCTGGAGTCATTACGCATCTAAAATGCCCGCACTCGAACCAATCGGAGATACTTCCCGAAACCACATTAGTGGCTATAACTACATAGCGGTTAGGAATTCGGGGTCATTCCTATGAGAAAAAATGAAGCCGACATCCGTACGCGTCAAATCGGACATTTTCAAATATTGTGAAATTTTATGGCAATTAGAATACAAAAATATGATTTCGGGAAGTGTGTCCGATTGGCTCGAGCGGACTTATTCGACGCGTAATGACTCCAGCTTCAACCGACCCCGAATTCCTAACGCGTGACCTATTTATAGTCCAAAAATAGAATTTCCAAAGTAAATAATTTTCAACAGGTGACAAAATGTCAAGATCTCAAAGTATGTTTACTAAAAATTGGACTCGAAACAACAGCGTAAAAACTAAATTGCATTAGAGCAATAGCTTGAAAACAAATAATTGGATGCCCTGGGGTATGCTTAATATAGTACAATTTAGTTCGGATAGTTTCCATGCTCCCAGGAGTTAGGGGGTATCTGTCTTTAGGGGGGGGGGTTGACTGTACGGCGCCGTATAATTTTGGATATTCTGAGAACAGATTCGGACCGCAAGGAAAAACTCTATGGACTCAAATTTGACCATTTCTATTGACGTTATAACAAATTCGTGTAAATAAATGCGGGATTTACTGGCTGAGATATTTTACGCACCAAATAAATAATGGATTTAAATTGCTGTCTTGACGGCCGTTTCTCAATTGGAAACAAATATTAATGAACATTTATGTCCAAACTGGTATCCACCATTGTGACTATGAACAAATGTTGAGCTTTCAATGGTAACTAGAAATATTACCCGAACTACTCGAAGGTCAGAATCACTAACTACAGTGGCGGGTCTAGAAATGGTACCCGTAGGTTTATTTCGTACCCTCTGATTTTTCACATAATTTTTCACATTGCTTTGAAAGTGAATTTGGATCCACCGTTTTTCCCAGCCGATCGAAGCAGTTTTCGATCTATCCAGACGTTTAGCTGGTCCTCTTCCTAGGGCCATTTTACACCCACCACTGTAAATGATAAATAATGGTATCGTATTTGATGAAACTGGTGCTTTGCCCTAAGGGCCAAATTGGACATCCCTGTCAAAACTGGGCCCTCCCCCGGGGTCCGGGGAGCAACTTATCGGTTAACTAGACTTACGGTTCCGAACCTGTTCCCGGAATATCCAAAATTTTACCGCGTTGTACAGTTAACCCCCAAAAAGGTGAAAAGAGCTTTTTTTAAAGGTTAATTATAACTCATAGGGACATGGCAGTTCACCAAGTTTAGTTAGCCCCCTGTGCATCCAATAAAAGTATCGAAAACATACTGCAATTATTCGTTTTAAAGCTAGGGACTTCGAAAGTCACGTTGCCAAAATAGATACCCTTGACTTCGACCCCCTTGGTACACCACTTTATACAGCTATTTTGAGTAAAATTATTAGTGCACATACGTCGGGATCTTGGCGGGGTTTCTACAGCAGTGAAAAAATTCGTGATTTTGATACTTTTTTGAAAAGGTGTACCTTTTTTGGCCTAAAACTGGGTCACGTGTTAAGAATTCGGGGTGGGTCCTTTGAGAAGAAGCTTGAGTCATGACGCGTCGAATAAGCCCACTTTACCAAAAGTGCGTACAAATGGTAATGTTAAAAATTGAAATATTGTGAAAATTTTATAATGGACAGTGACGCCAGTTTTTTATATGGGGGGGGGGGTAAGTTTGACGAACTGGTTTATTTTAATATTTTATTTTATATGGATGCATTTGGAATTAAGGGCAAAGCACAAGTTCCATCAAATAGGCTGCCGTTATTTACCAAAATTAGACTGGTATAGAGTAGTGTAGAAATGTTTTTCAAGACGAATGCCCTATGCATTATAAAATAAGATAAAAACTTACTTTCTAGTTTATCTTTTGAAATCAGGACACTTTCTAGTTGAATTTCCACCGAATGGTAGTCCCTCCCATTCGCTTGAATAACCATTTCTGAATATGTTTAAGGGTTAAACGGATCTCTTGAACAAGACATGAAGAATGTTGGCTGATTGAAATTCAGGAATATTCAGCAATATTCGGGAATATAAGGCGATAGAATATGTAGGTCTCTCCAGGGCAGCAGACAATTATGTATCTGTGAATATTAACAATCTGTCCATAAGGAGACGAGCTTGTTTTTGGAACCAGCAGCAGCAAGTCTTGTCGACCAGCAAGTTGAAATGTATGAATCAGAACTCGACGTGAATGCTCCGTCAACAAGTTGGCCAGTTTGGACATCCCAGCAGGATAACCGACCATTGGCGCCCACACCGAGGGCCAGCCCACCACAGGGCTGATACAGAATTTAGTAAATTAGACATACAGTCCATTCCACGGAAGTAATTAAAAACCGTTCCACTTCTGGTTTAAAATCAACATAAATTGTTGGTGAAAGCGAAATTTAGGAAATTCGTTTGTCCATTTTTGACTTATATTAAAATGAACATCTAAATTGTGTTTGAAAGCGAAATTTATAAAGTTCCCTCGTCGATTTTTGATGTTCATTAATCAACATAAATTGTGGGTGAAAGCGAAATTTAGGAAATTCGTTTGTCCATTTTTGACTTCTAATAAAATGATCATCTAAACTATGCGTGGAAGCCAACTTTGGGCATTTAGTTTGTCCATTTTAGATCTTTAGTAAAATGCTCCCGCGAAATACAAATTACTTTGTGACTTACCGAAAACGCACATCTTGTATAGTCCGCAACGACTTTGAAATTACTATCAACCAGTTTACATTTGGTTGACATTTGCCTAAAATTATATCTCATCGAATCTCGTGGTTAAATATTTCCTGACTCCATTAATATCATGCTTTCATTTTGTCATTATTTCCCATCACGTTTACGTTTTAATTCTATTCACCAATATACCTAAATAAGAACGTCGTGCGGATTTAGGATATTATAGAAAAAGTAATGATTGTGCGGTAGCAATGTCTATAAGTCTTACCCTATGTCTTTATTCTTCGTGGGGGACACATCGAGATGGATCTGAGAAAATATTAACGATTACAGTTAGCAATTATAGACAACAATTATATGTAACAAATATTTTCGGTGTACAAATTATTAACCAGTAGATACCACACCTGCCTCTACAATTCTTACTGTAGTATTCTTACTGTTGACCTAACGTCAACGGTAATATTAATAAATGCTTGACTTACACAATGCTTGATTTGCCCACATATAGGATATCACTATATTAGTATATTGGAGGTAAATATAGTAATATATGTATATTTCTTCTGCATTCGCGTCCGTCCTATTCACCCTCGCCTTATAATAGTTAAATAGGTAACCGTTTATATTCGCCGTTTCAATTTCGGTGTATTCAATTCAGCACGTTTTTTAACTTAAAAAGCGTGATCGCGTAACTTAAATATATTGACTAAAATAATGGTTCCTATACGTGTCATTATAAATTTCAAATCACGTGACAACCCGCGCTCTTCGTGACATTAGTTTTACAGAGGCTTCCAGATGGTTTTTTCCTTATTGTTCAAACAGTGTTGCTGTTGATAATAATGTTGATAATTAATATACCTGTTTAATAATTAACTTGTTCTGTGATAATATCAATATTTATATGAGAACTATTTAGATATAAGTTTTGGTCGTAATACCGCCACTTATTTCACGCAAGATGTTTACCGCACTACGGGTAGATCTAATAGCCAAGTCACATCGCATAAACATGTACATCACCGATTATCTACCGATAACTCATTAGGCCTGTTCTTTAATACATATGTTTTCCTCCCGATTTTTAGCTCTCATAAATTTATCAGTCTGTATCAGCTGTACGTCCAACTCAATCGTTCTGTAGTTTCCATCTACGTGCATTCGTATTTCGATGACGCCTCGAAATATTGGGTCTATAACTGTATTGCGTTTTTCATAGACAATTTTTCTATGTATTGTTCAAGAAACTCCATAACGTGCGTATTTTGGACAGCGTGTTTCCCAGTGCTCCTGGATAGCCATATCTGTTTGGAACTGCGGTTAATTTTGGGAGCGAGAAGTCATTTAGGTCTACATGGGTTACTGTACGTACCTGTGGTGTGTCTATGCTGTTAATTTCGTTGGTTAGGGTCAACTGCTTCGACCGCGGGGACCTAATAACCAATTGAAATCCTATAGCGATAACTCCTCATCCATCGTGCTGTCTGGGCGTATTTCCGCTTTGCTTGTTGATTTCTCAGTATTTTTAGCAGTGAAAGTGGGACGTATCGCTTTAAGTGTGTCATGTTTCGTATATACAACGCCCGTCCAGCTGGTAACTATTGCCATATGAATATATCTTGGTTATCATGTAAGGTCCCATGTATCTTCTTGTTTCACTAGTATTTCACTTCCGTACTTTTGTACTGCTTTAATACTGCTAAATTTCAAAACGATACAAAACACCACTCTAAACGTTAACGCGACTAAACCTTAACGCACCAACTAAACGCCATTTTCTAAACGCACCGCTATAACTATCGAATCCTTTATCAGAATTAGTTTATTTTTGTCTCATCTTGGTCGCCTGATCTCCTTCTACCTCTGCACCAAAAAAATATGCATGTAAAATCATAGTTTTCATTTGTCGCCAAATTAGACATTAACGCACCAGACTAAA
>SCLF01102710.1:0-10988 GCA_004367975.1 Mesochordaeus erythrocephalus
TCGTAGCAATGAAATTCCAATTTAACGCGCTTAATTAGTATTTTTAATATCACGCGTTTTCTAGAAGCCCCATTTCCAGGGAAAAAACATGACGTGAAAGCCTAGATATTCAGGTAAATAATACTGTTAATTTCATTTGAAAATAATTATTAGTTTTATAGTTGGAGCAAACTAATGGCAATGAAATTCCAAATTAACGTGCTTAATTAGTATTTTTTATTTTTTTTAAAAACCATACATTATATCCTTTTGAAATTTTGTACGGTTAAAGATTTATTCATGGCCAATCTATTAGCCTCTTTTGAAAGTATCTATTTTGGTCTTAGTATAATAGTGTCCAAAATAAGCATTATACAAAAAATTCCACTTAGAAGTTTTAGTTGTGTACCGAATAAATACAAAATAATCATTTTTGCCAACTTTAAGCAATTTAACCCTCTTGTAAAAAATGAACGACTTCGCTTCGGCAAAATTGGAGAGATGTGGTTATAGCGTGTTAGGTCCTAGGAAAAATTCGCCCCTAGTCCGAAGCGTACACGTTACCTTTGGATCTCAAGTCCGCAACATGAGTTACTGCCCTAAGCTTTCGGTACATTTCCGTGACGTCACACTATTTACTTGCCGTGGGAATTCAGATGTCCAAATTTCAAAAAAATACATCACATTATTTTCGCGAAACATAATAAGGAAAAGACAATATTTATTTTAGTCAGTGTGCACAATGATAAATTGTATCTAATGCTTTCAGTAAACGCCAAAACGGGCCATTTTGACGATCGAGTTTGCACTCGCATTTTTCTCGAAAACCATACTCTGACATTTTGCATCCTTAAAGAACAGCTCAGCTTCAAAATATCTCTTTTGGTTTCAGTACAGTAGCGTCCAAACTGACCGTTCTTAACGTCAACGCCGTTTTCTCAGAAATAATTAAAAAATACCGTACCTTGGAATTTTGGTCGTATACGGAATTAATTAATTTAATGTTATTATTATTATTTAAGAACAAAAATTACAAGGTACAGTTTTTTTTTAAATTAATAAAATCAGTTTACGGCGTAGAAATTGACACTTAACCCACAAGCCGACCATAATCGACCATAACTTCGTCGCATTTCCTATGCAGGACCCCCCCCCCATAATCAACCATCCAGGTTTTTAACGTACTTTCAGACCGGAAGTAGCACCGGAAGTTGATGCTAAAAAACGGGGAAAATTGTCGAATTGAGAGTCACACCCAATTTCTGCCAGAGACGACCTCTAGTGGAAAAGTCACTTTAAAAAATGTTTTTTTTACAATTTAAGACAGCTGTTTCTTAGTTACGACAACATCGAGCCGTACTTCTAAACCGAATTTGCTACCGCATATTTTAGGATAACTTTCGGCCACGAATTTTGACCGGAAGTGGACGCAAAAAACGAAAAATCCGAAAATTGCGGAAAAAACCATCGATATTTATACGACCGAAAAACTTGAGCGTATATAGTGGTATCTAACTATCAATATTGACAGGAGAACTTTTCAAACAAAAACGAAAATTACTATTAATAAATAATCAGGTCATGTGAAGGTTCCCTATGTAAAAGGTACTAAACACGCTGATATAATTAGAAATAGTGAAACGAAAATATGCTGGAAAGTTTTGACTTTGTAGCGTGGCTTTGTAGCTCAGATGGTAGACCTTCCGTAGAGAAGAAAGGACACGCTGGTTCGAATACCGATAGAGCCCAATAGTTTCAAACGTGTGTCCAAATGTATATATTTGGGTCCTGCTTAATAATATCTTGATATTTTATATGTTTTATTATACAACAATTGGGTGAGAATAATAGTTTGAATATGCCAAATCTGTCCTGCACCGATTGAGCTTCCGCAAGAGGCAGCACGTGTTCATAAAAAGACGCTTATTCAACTGCTGGACGAAGAGTGAAAATCAAGCTTGAATGTTTATTAGGCAAGGATACTGCTTTACACCGATAAATATATCATTATGATTTCGTACAACATAGTTAATGAAACAATTCAAAATAACGTTGAGAATAGTTAGCCTATTTACAATTAATATTTTTCTATAACCAAATCCAATATATTCAAAAGGGAAATTCGTTTTATTGCTAGGTGATGAGTTGACTGGCTCGCAAGTTCAAGTACGTCTCTCTTTGGGAAGCCGACCAATGTTGTCCTCATTTCGACGAGAAAGGCTTTAGAGTTCGATACAGATGAGAGAGGAAAATTATTTTTAGGCATTCCCGCAGACTTTTTGATGCTACTTCTTCTGATAAATAATACTACATTTTTAAGAGTCAAAAACAAAATTAATAAAAACAACACTGTATGCGATACTTCCGGTCTAAAATTAGTTCCAAAAAATCCGACGTCCAATTTAGGGGAGTGGTCTGGGAATTCAATTCTGTGCAAGACTATGTAAACATTATATTTCTGATTTATTGGTAACAGACGTGGGAAGTATTTAACTTCGTGAGAATGATGACACGCTTATATAGATTAAATATTATTCCCCCTACAAATAACTATCGATTCTGGATCCTTTTATCGCATAACAAAATATAATTAGAACCGTAAACTGACCGCCAGCCCGTTTAATAGAAAAATAATCGCCAATATTTTTCACTCTTAAAAAACATAGTAACATATATCAGAAGAAGCACCATCAAAAAGTCTGCAGGATTATGTAAGCACCATATTCTTATCGTATCTGTTTTAAAGCTATGGACCTCGAAAGTCACATTGTTAAAAAATGGACAAAATTGACTTTAACCGTCCTGAAATTTAGTTTTTTACGCCGTTGTTTCAAGTCGAATTAATAGTAAACATACTTTTGGACCTTGCCATGTTTTCTAAATCATAACAAAATAGAAAAGTGGAAAATGTTGTGATTGTGTCACTTATTGAATCCTTTAGACATCCCATTTGTGGGCTATAGATAGGTTACGTGTCGTACTTCCCGAAATCACATTTTGACTTTTGGTGGCTATAACTACATAACGGGCTCGATCACTTGAGAAGAAAGGTAACTGACATCCGTGCTCGTCGTATGAGTCCAATATTGTGGGAAACCGGAGATTTTAAAATATTGTGAAATTATATGGCAATTAGAATACAAAAAAAATGATTTTGGAAAGTATGTCCGATTGGGTTAAAGGTGGGCTTATTGGACGCGCCATGACTCAGGCTTCAATTCTTCTCAATCGACTCACCTCAAATTCTTTTCAAGTGACCTAGTTATAGCCCAAAAATGGGATTTCAAAAGTACACAATGTTCAAAAAGTGACAAAGTTATGATTTAGAAAACATGGCAAGATCTCAAAGTACGTTAACTAAAAATTCTACTCGAAACAACAGCGAAAAAACTAAATTTCAGGACGGTCAAAGTGAATGTTGTCCATTTTTTTAACAATGTGACGTTCGAGGTCCATAGCTTTAAAAGCGGAGTATATTTTCGATGTATTTTCGATGTATACGGCGCGGTCTAATTGTGCGTATTCTGGGAACATATTCGGAAATTCAGGAAAAAACTCTATAAGAATCACTAAGTCTGGTTAGAGTATCAGTTGTCACCCAAGACCCTAAGGAGGGGGTCAGTTTTGACAGGGGTCTGTTAAGTGACTTCGCAGTTATCCCGAAACCATAGATGATATCGCTTTCAAAATTTGTGTTATTAAAGATTCGGTACTTAGAAATCTAACAATATTGTACGAAATAATAATAATGTATTTATCGGTGAAAAGCAGTAGTCTTACCTATTAATATATAAGCTTAATTTTCACTATTCCTGCAGCAGTTTGAGTAAGAGTATGTTTCTGCACACGTGCTACCTCTTGCGGAAATTCAATCTGTATAGTTTTCTTCGGCTCAAAATTCGTCTAATGCTTTGGTAAGTTTATAGGGCGAAGTCGGTGTAGCAGGATGTGATGGGAACAGCAGGAGGTTAAGCACAGAAGGAAGAATTAACGTTTTTACATAAACAAATCTATCCCAAAACAGATCAAACCATATAAAAATAATATATTTTAAAAATAGATTTGGAAATAGATTAACTGATCCAACGGTATTTCTCGTTTAAAATATCTCTTTTGGTTTTAGTACAGTAATGGCCAACGGAGCATTGTTAAAATTAATGCCATTTTGGTTGTGTCCAGAATTCACGAACAAATATCTTTGAGCAATTTTTAGTACTGTAATATTACTGTCATATTAGCTGCTTGTATTTTCAGGAGTTTTCATTTCCAGTTGTTTTGACCCGTATCAGTGAAGAGTCTTCTGCGGGATGTGTGTGAAGTGGCCTGACGTTCTACTATAAAGACTGTGGAGCCCGGTAAAGACAAGTAAGGAATATAATTTGTACATATTATTGCAGGCTTTTTGATGCCGCATCGTCCGGTATATGTTCAGCTAGAAATATAATTTTTCCATATTCTGGCATAGAATTGAATTCTGATTCTACTGATAATTATAACTTGGGCTAAGCCGTTGTTTTTGTTAATTTTAAGAAATATATTAACATATATCAGAAGATGCAGCATCAAAAAGTCACCAGGAATATGTACAAATCAGCATTCTTCTTGTCTATATCGGGCTCCACAGCCTTTCTAGTAGAATGTCAGGCTCTCCGGTCACTCCCCGTCTTGGTCATGTATGATACTTTATTCACTTCCATCAAGAATGACCGAAAAACTAGATAATTCGGAAATCATGGAAGCAGTATATTGCAAACAATTATAGTAGTATACTACTGTTCGACAACGTCGTAATGGTTAATCGTAATTGTGGTCCCGATTACAGTTGGGTGCATAGAAATCTACTAGTAATATCACTTTAACCCGTACACTGCAAGAATGAACCTAGGCCTACGCTGCAATGTGTGCCGCTCGACACACGCTCGTGAAACTCATAATTTCAGTTCTAGATTCCTATTTTCGTATAAGGCTAGTTGGAAAAAAGAATTTCCGATATATTTACTAACATTTAAGCTATTTCGGTCAAATTAGGTCATTATTGACCTTATAGGGTAGACTAACTGCGGTATTATATCTAATTATGAGCTTATTTGCAATATGCGCCTACGCAGAATAGTAATATTTCGTATAACTATCGGCAACTTTATCATAATTTATACTTTTATATTTCATATTCTTCCGCTCATCTCCTTCTATCTCTGTACCAACAGTGGGCGTTTTCCGCCCACGCAAATTCGGATTTGATTTGATGCCGAGTTTCCCTATAACTCATATTGTTCGCCTCATCCCCCTCCACCTATGTACCAAATCTCGTTGTATTCGACCTACGCATTTACTTAATATTATATATAGCACGATTTTTGACAAGATTCTTCCACTACAGGGGAAGTAACAGGGGATGCGGTCAAAATTCGTGGTCGAAAGTTATCCTAAAAAATGCGCAAGCAAATTGAGTTTAGAGGTACTGCTGGATGTTACCCTAACTAAGACACAGCTGTCTTAAATTGTACCCACTAGAGGTCGTCTAGGGCATCAATTTCGTGTGATCGAGATTCGAAATAAAATTTCCGGTTTTTAGCCTCCACTTCCGGTCTAAAGGTACGTTAAAAAACGGGAAGGCGGTTTATGGGGGTCCTGGGTGTCAAATTCGACGTAGCACCGCTATAACCGAAGTTATGGGGTGATTAACGAAAATGTGTGCCGAGCGACACACATTTCAGCGAACGGGTTAAACAATGTGATCTAAACACAATGTGCATAATTATGTTCACCCATTTTCTAGTCCATATTAATCCAGATCATTAAAAGACTTTTTCTTTTTGTTTTCTTGTTGTCCCTGGTGAAAATGAGTGTATAGAAAACAAACCAACCCCGCTGTTTATATAACGAATCATTTATTTTCCAAACTTTTGCGAATTCGCAAAAGTGGATACTGTTGTGGGGCAAAGCGTCTTTACTTTGTAGATGTCCCGAAATCTTCCTCAAATTTTAATTGTTACAGGGTCTGCAAAATGTAACTGCAATTATCTCAGCGGCCGGATACGAATTCAATCCAAATTTTTACACAGACAAAAAATGAATGTGGTACATCCTACAACACATTTGTATTGAATATAAATAATAATGACTAAAACAATTTCTCTCGAAATATAATATACTTTTTCTGAAGTCTTTGCAGCTTGAAGACTAGAACGGAATCAAAAGTACTTCCATGTTTCACACAGGGCATAGATAGAGATGGGCGAAATTAGAGAGTGCGCGGGATGGAAAGAGAAAAATTTACGGGGAATAATATTTACATTGTAGACGGCTAAGCTCGTTTTGCAAATGAGCGTTTATTTCCTCGTCTAGCACAATGAAATCGATAGATCGTCTTAATCCAGTTAACCAACAATAAGCTCGAAGAGGGATAGAAGAAGATGAATAGGTATCATATAATTACTGAATATAAAGTGTATAACCGCTACATGATTATTTATTATAATTTATCGGTAGACAATATTAACACCGTTATATAACCAGATAACATAGCTCCATTCGTTCTGGAGAGATTGGCAAGACCAGGCAATTCGTCAGTTAACTATTAATTCCCCCGTCAACTATTAATTCCCTCAACTATTAATTCTTCCGTCTTCAGGCGTCTTATTGTCTTCGTTTCGACTTTCGCTTTTTTCACTGTTTATCTCCATTTCTCGTCTCTCTTCTTCTCCGTGCTTCGCATATTGTTTGTATTACCGCGTTTTGACCATTTTCCGCTGTAATAACGTTTCATGCACTATCAAACATTTTTTTTGACCCATTTTTGATTCCCGATATGTTTTCATGTTTACATATTGGTTTTCGGCGCTATTTCCTGGTTTCTCCATACAGCGTGGTTCCGTATTTTCCATCCTCAGAAAATCTTGGTTTGCCCCGGTATTATTGTCGCATATGCCCACTCGAAATCTTTGTTTCACAATTTTTGTTACCCCTCTTCTAATCTATTTCCCTATTTTCAATGTTCGGTGTTGTCCCGAAATCCATGGACCTCCTCAGTAAAGCTATGTGCATCGTTTCCCAAAATGTGTTCAATTTACCCGAAAATCGTCCCTTGGGTTATAATCGCCAATACGTCAGGCATATTTAAAACAAAAGTTCTCCGATTGGCTCGAGACCGGGCTCGTTTGATGCGCAATTTTTCGCTTATTGTTTAGTCCACCCTTTCTCCGTTTTCCATGAATTCCGATTCTCATGACTATAATTTCTCAATTTCATATTCGGTCTATATTATTGTGCGGTCTATCGCTCCTATCCCACTCCATGAAAAGTTTTGAGGTAATATTATTATTCCGCTTTTGGCTTGCGATGGAAACGAAGAGTGGTGAACGTTAAATCCAACGTTTTACCGTGTTTTATATTTCATAGTTTAACCCTCTTGTAAACATTTAAATGTGTTCACATACTTATAATCTACAATTTATGTCGCTGTCTATATTTTGTAACTGCTGATACTGATGCTCCATGGCTCCTCAACTTCGTACTATACTCACTTCAACCTTGCGTAACCTAATTATACACGCTTTTGTTATTTGAATAATGTTTTTATTAACATTCAAATACATACATATGGTGGTCTAAATCGGAGACTCCCCGGATATTGTTTCGCCAGATGCAGTTCAGTGTTCTACGTTTGTGTATATTATATACGTTTTGCATGCGAACATCCTTTTCCGATTCGCAATACTTGATCCTATGCAAAGTTATGCACCCAGTTCCCATTATGGACACCCGAATTTGATAACTCCAAAATTTACTTCACATTCTTTCGCGGTTTTATTTTCGATTTCGTATAGGATCCCCAGCTCTAATAAAAATGCCCAGACCCCATTCAATGACGTCATCTTTATAGGAATAAAACAGGAATCCAATGGTTTTTTTACTCACAACCTTACGCTTACAACTTGACCCGTCGGACTAAGAATTCGATAAATTCGACAAATCATTCAATTCGGCAACTAGCTTACTATGACTTGATCCCACGTTATAAAGAATGATGAATCATATCTTGATGATGGGATTCGATGCCGGGCTAATACATCAATTGCTATGGACGCTCTTCCGACTGAGCTAAATATCTGAAGGATTTTTTAAACATCAAAAAACATACGAAATCTCTATCGTCAGTTTTCTTACGTCTAATACATACCTTACATACACATCTGCATCATCACAATTGCAATCAATTTCTTCCAATTCTTTATCAAACTTATGATTTTATATTTCTCTCTATGTCAGAGGTGGAGTGTTACTCTTAAAGTTTATTTGGTCCATAGGGAATCCGGATGATATCTTGAAAATGTACACACTTTAAAAACAATATTTAACGGGTACTATTCGCAAACGCTTAAATTCATTTTCTGAGAGAACACATGTGTTAACGGGCTTAGTTGTTTATTGTCGGATATAGTATAGCCGGTCGGATTTTTTTTTTCATTTTAACCGCAGACAATTTATGCGGAAATCATACACAATATTAGACCATATTGGGGTCTAAAAATTGTCGTAAAAAGTGCGGCGTGAAATTACTCCATGACTTCAAGAAATCTAAGTGGCCCAATCCAAGACGGGATACCTAACAATACTAATATGTCCCGATAAAATTCTATGGCGCAGATTTTGAGAGAATTTTCGTCTCAAAATTATAACCGGAAGTGAACCCAACAATTAAAAATTCCAAAATATACGACGCAAAGTTGACCAGGTTATCGACCAGCTATTTCTAATCTGTCAGTGAAACTTAAACTGGTTAGCCCTATGGGTTCTCTCAGATAACTGATATTACCGTTTACGAACTTTTGCCGATTGTTTTTATTTCGTTTTCTGTTTTCTAGACTCCAGCCCCATATCTTATTGAAGTACAATTTATAGATGATATGTCACCTATTAGCGTTGCGTCGTGAGACTAGACTGCTCAAAACGGTGTACCCGCGCACACAAATTTTCCATGTGGTAGATGTGAATTTAGTCTATTTTATCTGAGTTACACGTAACAGATTTGGACATGTACCACATGGAACTATTTATACATACGGGTTAAACAAAATATGAAAGCTCAACCGCTTAAACTGAATAAATAAATTAACAATAAATTATTTATTAACATTCACGTACTTACGGAAATAATATTGACACCAACATCGTGATTCAAAGCTTACGCAATTTCATATACACCACTCTAAACGTTAATGCGCCACATTGAGGTGACACAAAGCGGCGCGTTAACGTTTAGTTTGGCGACAAATGAATTGAAAGTTCTAATAACTTGAGCAGAAACAATTGTACGCGCTTTTATAATGTAACACTTTGATCGTGGAGTCAAACCATATAACATAAAATTTTAAGGGTATTTGATAGATTTGGAAGTGGGGGTTTATTCGACGCGTCATGACTCCAGCTTTAATTATTCTCAAAGGACCGACCCCAAATTCTTAACACGTGACCAAGTTATAGGCCAAAGATGGGTGCGGTTAGAAAAGTATGCATCAACTCGCAATCCTTTCTCGCATGACAACTATTCGTTGTTTGAGTAGATGCCGAAACTACCTCATTTAGCGATCGAGTATTAACTCGCATTTTCTCGAAAACTATACATTCTATCGCTTTTAAATTTTGCATCATTAAAGATTAGCTCATTGCCGATCTAATAGTATTTCTCGTTCCAAATATCCCTTTTGGATTTAGTATAATAACATCCAAACCGAGCGTTGTCAAAGTGAATGTCATTTTACAAGCCATTTTCTCATCCGTAAATGAATTTTCTTAATTTAAAAAAAAATAATACTTTGGAATTTTGGCTGTCTACCGAACGCATGAAAAAAAATAACTTTTAGCAACTTTAAGTAGTGCTGTAGCCCGAAAACTCAATAATTTATTTCTCTTTCTCTGGGTACTACAATATTTTCGCTTTTATCTCGAGAACACCTTAGTATTTTTTAATAAAACTTATAGCTTTACATAGCTAAGTGTTCAGTCTTACCATGTATCTATTTCATTTGGAGATTACACGTGTAGAACCGTAGCCTTCGTGGACATTGTAATTATCCCGAATTTTTTTTAAGCATGGGGTGTAATTTTTCACTACGTAGTTCTAATTCGTAAAATTCGTTCCAAGAGGGATATATATATTTATTTTTTTGCTTTCATATGGTCGATAGATGTACGATCTAATAGCAGACAAAATCTCAGATTGCAGAAATCAATAGGTTAGCTGGATAATTATAGACCAACACCTCATGATGTGTAAGTCAATTATGTTGTCCACAAATGCGACGCTGCTAGAAGACTAATCGCCAGATTAAATATATAGCTCGAAAGAATGGAACTTTAGCTATCTAAAGCTAAAAATTTTAATAAAAAATATCGAGGTATTTTCGACACACATAATGAAACGTAGCAGAAATTTAATTTTTTTTTCGAAGAGAAAGAGAAATAGAAAAAATACAGTTTTTGGCTATTAAACTACTTAGAGGTTTTCATTTATTCGGTACAGAACACAAAGTTCAAGGTCCAGTACTTTTTTAATTAAAAAGTCCATTTACGACTAACCAAACGCCATTTAAAGTTAAAAAAGCACTGAAATATATTGTCTTTGAGAAAACTGAGAAAGAGGGACCCTGGTCTCCAAATGAGGCTGGTAATTGCACGGTGTACTATATGTTAAATACGCGTTGGGGTTTACGGGGCGAGAATTTACGGCTAGAGATTTCCTCAGTATATGCGAAAAACTTTTAACGGAGACCTTAAATAAGGCAACATGTCCATGTCAAAATAAAGCTTCGCGTTGCAGTGAATTCTGGAGCATCTTAATGAGTCACTGGTTCATACGTTGAGGCAATTACCTTACTTACCACCCATTTATTGGTATATCCCAAGAGGAACTTGTGTGTACATATCGTATTATTGAGATATTGACCACTTTTGTAAGCCTAAATTTAGGCATTTAGAGACGTCATATTCAAACCATTAGGTTACCA
>SCLF01102821.1:0-10988 GCA_004367975.1 Mesochordaeus erythrocephalus
AACCTTAACTCCTTCAAGAGCTTGTCCTCCATGCGGGTTGGTTTCGATAGTAATAACTCAACGATAATCATCTTCACCCACTTCAGGGGAATGAGCTGTGCTTGGTTTTTCCGTCTAGTTAAACCCTCGGCAATCCTCATTCTATACCAACATTTCAGGGCACAGCTTATTTCGAACCTTGAAGTATGTAACAGATTATAATCATATTTTGCGAATATAATTCCTATTAAATACAATTTCGCCTTGATCGAATGATTTGTGACTGGTTTCGACCTCGGTTTGGCCTCCCATTCAGTTAAAAATTTTAACACCTCCGTCGTTCTCCACGTGCCGAGTGTTATATCCCATAAATCCGCAGCGTCTCTCAGGTCTTTTTCTAACCTGATTAAATGTTTATTGGACAAATTGACTTGTAAACAATACAATTTGGCCCACTGACTTGTATTCTAGAATGTTTAACATAACCAAAGAATGCGATAAACACCATAACCTGCAGGGCCAGTTTCCTGTCAAAAGGCGGCGGAAAGTGTCTGCCGTAAATTATTTGGGATTAAGTATAAGTTTACTCACATGGGTTAATGCCGTTCGCACAAAGAACCTATTCCCATATAATGACTATATTCCCCGAATGGCGGCTCTTCCTACTTGCGTTGGCAATCGTACCATATGGACCGAAGCCGGTCGGTTTCTATTATTGGAAGCATTTTGGGTATTGGATTATGGCTCCTCTGCTTATTATAACGCTCTCACTTTGATTTATCGTAACCCGAACGACTTCTATTGTGGAAGTTGGTCAGATTATTCTGAAAATTGGCTTACCCTTTTGCCCTTTTTAAGGTAATCAGGAGGAGGCCGATTTCAATTGGCATATGTTTTTATTTTACTTCCACAAAACCCAACCAAGTAAGAAACTTTATAGAGTCAAATTGTACAAACCACTTACTTTTAACCAACACCCAATAATAATCTTGATAATGATTTCACACCCTCTCGGTTAGCCCTTTGCCTCAGATACAGCGCATTTTACCTGTCTGCCAATTGGCATCATTTCTTAACTTATAAACGGAAACGAATAAATTTGGTCACCCTAATTTTCCGTTTTCAACGATCTAATGGCATATAATTATACACCAAAGGTTTCATTATCAGGATATGTCTGCCAATATGATTACAGAATCTGAATATATATTCATTTCTTTATATATAACATTTTTCATATTATCCTCTTAGTACTGATGCCGAACGGGACGAGTTATATGAATGTATTACAAGCGGGGTCGACTGTGGTCTCACAGCCATTCCATACCACGGCGACATTCTGTATTTTATCGACCTAGGGTGTACCTTTACACTCGGCCAGTCACAATGCGATCGTACACCCTTCGATGCCGCGGTCGCCGCCGGGATAAACGTGCCATTTCAAATACAGTTACTGGTCGACTATTTCAAGGTTTTCTGAATACCGACGTGATTGGTTATCGGCCTACCAAACGGCGTCAAGTTCCCGGTCCTTTGGAAATTCCGAACCGTGAATTGGAGAAGTGAATAATTCAGGGCGTAGTTGAAGTCATGCCCAGGACCCGTCAACATCTACGGAACGTTTGGTGTCTTTTATCTCTTGTCCTAGAGCCGAAGAAGCCGCGTCTTTGGTTCGTATATTACTCACTCGTTGCTTACACCTTTTACTAGTAGACTTAGTAAGGATAATTTATCTTAGATTCCTCATAACGTAATTTGATTCATCATCATTACTTTGACACAGCCGTTATAATTCATACATCGGTAAATAGACTATTAGGTCGCCTTTATTTGTTTCGCCGAAACATTAGTTACCTATTGCTCCACAGCTGTGTCCCTTTGATTATTATTGTCATTCTACGATTGCGGAATTACTTACTTCACATATTAACTAATATTTGACCCTTAAACTCATTACCTTATCATTCAACAGTTTAATCTCTTCTTACTACTGATAGTACATGAATACTTGCAACAAATTTCTTACTTAGTGACCTAGACCCTTAGGAGAACCCCACCTCGATATTTCCAAATTAGCAAACACTTTTTACAGTCAAATGGTATTATATTTTACCCAATCACTTAAGGGGAAAATTTTCAGCTGGTTAGTTGTACTCCTTAACATCGGTCTGTATGTTAGGGAGTGCAACAATGTCATCAGCGTCGCCACCGCCCGCAACTGCGACTACATGAAGAAAACAGAAATTGATTTTGATGAATTAATTCCTGAATTAGACGTGTGGACTACACTTCATAATCTCAGTTTAACCCGGGAGTGGTTACAAGCGAAACACAACGTCCTAGGTTACGTCGATTTCATTCTACACAGGGACGCCTCCTGAGGACAGATGGGGTGTAAACTGAAAGCCGTTCACCAAATGCCGTATAGCGTCTTCAACGACCGTATTTATCGGTATTCTACCGACCAATCAGTACACGCCATACATTTAAAAGAACTATATGCTGTTCTCGTGGCTCTAGACAGTTATGGGAGCGGCCTGGATAACAGTAGCGTGAGCTTGATGGTGGACAACACCAGCGTGGTCAGCGACTGGCTCAACCACGGGTACCGCGATCTCCGACTATCCCGCGGTATCAGTAAAATCCATGACTAGTGCCATCATCACAATGTCAAATTAAAGTCCCGGTTACGAACAACATTACGGGTTATACCCTTTTCGTGCCTCAACCTTAGAAATTTTCACATCGCCCTTTTTATTCTATTCTCAAAAAGGCGCAGTAGTTTGTAAATCGAATTTTCTTGCAGATTTTTAGGATAATTTTTTAATTCCGGGTTTTTACCTGAAGCGAATCTTAAAATTCAAAAAGTTCAACATCGAGAGAGTTGCAAACATTTTACAACGGAAACCGCCTGAAATTTACAATACCATTCTCAAAATATTTCCGGTGTCATTTCATTTCTTTACCGTACACTAAGATGGAGTGTATACCCACGCACTTACAGGAGGCTGACGAGGCCTCTCGAACGATCGGTCATGGGGAAAGTATTAGCCGTCAGCATATAAAGTATGGACTTTTGTCAGTTATACCCATTAGTATTGACGCCTTTGCGTCTCCGTGGAATAACATTTTGCCCGTTATGTATGCAGATATCCCTACTGTGGCGTCACTGGCGTTGACGCACTCTCCCAAGACTTCCGCGGTGAAAGTGCATTTAGTTATCCTCCCAAAGCACTTTGTGCTGCCAGTATTAAGGCTCGATGCAATTCCATTTGCCCACTTATTTTTACACATGCTTGCAATCAATTGTTTCATCCAATCGTGTTCGATATTATACTTTATACTCCAAGTCCCGTTTTCATTCTTTATTCCGATCGAACCATTATAAGATGGTGGCCGCCATGGCGTCACGTGCCGTAATGGTTGTCCACATGTACGGAGGCTTCCGCTGCCTTCATATCTCCGCCTGTTACACCTTTGAATACCGGATGCAAATCGGTACAAGGAAAACACCTGCCTGCCTGACCCCTTGTACTAAACTAAGCGATAGTTGTAGTGAGAGTCTATATTATAGATTATATAGCGAACCCAGTCGCACTTTCTTGTACTTCAAAGGCTATCAACATACCCGACTACAAATGTTGTCCCGTATACTTCAGATGCATTCTTCGTACGATAATTTACTTCTAGAGTTTGGCATGAGAGAATGGAAGACGGTACTTTTTAACTTTGATTACTTCCCGATATATATTTTGTTATAGAATTAGATATACCCATCGAGACTTGCACCGATGCTGCTGCCTTCAACATGGGCCACATTACCAAATTGATGTCCGACAGTTGTTATGACCGCGTGGTGATCAATAAGAAAGTTATTGTAAGCGATATTTCTACCATATACATGTTCATACCCTTACTAAGGTTCCTGAACGTCTCGTGCGTGAATTGAGCCACAAACGCCTGTACTTACAGACCCAAGAGGAGCAGCGAGAAACGAAACGGGATGAGATGGTCGCCATTAAAGATGAATTAGCCGCCGTCAACCTAATGCACCAGCGTATGGATGTGGTCTACCATAAACGGCGTGACAACTGGGATTGAGATGACAAAGCCTTTTTAGAAGAAGTAACACGTACGTTCCTTATTTTAAACATATAGATGCGCACTAGTTAAATAAATTATAAAACCGATCAATAAAAATAAAGACGTAAAATTCCGGCGATTTTGATCCAATCACGCGGTTCCGTCGTGACAATGCCTGAGCTTCCATTTCGCGAAGAAATAATTCGAAACGGTTAGATAAAGTCGACTCGGAAAATATTTAGAAGGTTCATTAATTATCTACTAATAGACCTCGAATGCTCTCACTTGAATACGAAAAATGTAACAGTTGCATTAATTATGCAAAAATTAAGGCAAAACGTTTGTTGTTATTTTGATTTGGCACTAGGATGTGTTAGTAGCAAGGAGAGCGGTTGCCGCTTAAAATATAATATAAACCCACGGTAATCGTCCTATTGGACTAGAAAAATATAACGAAATATATAACGAAAAATCACCGCCGCTAATAAATGTATAGCCTATAAACATATAGAGCGAACTTGTGTCAGCATATGCATATAAACTGAATGTATAACGAAAACAAAATTCAAAAAATTTGAAAATCGAAAACAACGTCAAAGTAAGTAATATCAAATACATAATTTCTGAGTGTTTATTTTTCAACTAAATGTCAAATCCTTTAGCACGTACAGTTATTTACTGTACGTATTATACCGTAATATTTTTCTTGCTACAAATTTAACTTAATAGATTTAACCCATATATTAACTTAATTAAGTCTACGGGCGAAAGTCTGTGGGCGAATTCTGCCGACGCATTTTGTTAATATTATATACAGCAAGATGGATAAGCCCCGACACTCATAAACCGAAACAAAAATAATACTAATTTTCGAGGATTTCTCATTTGATATAAAATATTTTTTTGTTACGTCTGAATATTGAAAGTTACGCACCATTATATACGTCCAGCAATTTTCTGATTTTTCGTTTTTCCGGTAACAATTCGTGTTCGAATATTATCCTTAAATATGTGCAAGAAGATTCGGTTTAGAAGTACTGGTCCATGTTTTTCTAACTAAGACACAGCTGTCTTAAATTGTAAAAAAAATGATTTTTTTAAAGTGTCATTTTCTTAGTTTTTCTAGGTTTATTTTCCTGATTCGAAAAAAATCCGGTTTTAGCTCGGGTACTGCCGGTCTGAAAGTACGTTAAAACCGGGAAAAGGTTTAGGTGGGGGGTCCTAGATGACAAATTCGGCGTGGCACCACTCTAACAGAAGATGTAGGATTAATGGACATCTTTGCCGTTTCAGCTTGAGGGTTAAGCTGTTTTCGGTAAAATTAGATCCTTATTGACCTTATTAGGGTCCTTCGGGACGATTTTTAAGCTTATGGTCACTTCCGATCGGGCTCTAGAAACACTTTCTATTTAACTAAAATGAAATTTTTTTTCAACCTTTTTTATAAAACCGTTTATTTGCGGCATTGGGGCATGGCAACTCACCGAACTAAATCGTACTAGATTAATTAGTCGCCTGGGCATCCAATAGATGTATCGAAAATATAGTGGGATTATTTCCTTTAAAGCTATGGACCTCGAAAATCATTATGGCCAAAATCGATACCCTTGAATTCGACCCCCCTAGTATGCCCTTAATTGGATTTGTTTTGACTCAAATGTTTCGTGAACATACGTTGGGACCTTGGCCGGGTTTCTCCGACTGGATTTTTGCAGTAGTGAAAAATTCGTGATTGTCACTTTTTGAAAATGTGTACCTTTTTTGGCCTATAACTTGGTCACGTGTTGAGAATTTGGGGTCGGTCCGTTGAGAAGAATTAAAGCTGGAGTCATGACGCGTCGAATAAACACTTTCGAGACAATCGGACATACTTCCCGAATTCACATTTTTGACTTCTAGTGGCTATAACTACTTATAAAATCTATCAAATACCCTTAAAATTTTATGTTATATGGTTTGACTCCACGATCAAAGTTGCGCAAGTTATAGTAACTGTCAATATTGTGCCAGATTGTACCGTGAGCAATAAATAATTTTGTACCGTGAAGGTTAAGCATCATAATTGGGTTTAAATTAGAGGGCAAAAGTAGGGTTGGGACACAAATATTACCCTAATATTCGTGTCAGGTTCTAATTGCGCCTAACCTTAACCTTCGGGAGTTAAGTCTCAACGTTCTCCCTCAATAATTGTGGTAGGCGGGTATGTGTCGTCCCAGATAGTTGTAATAACTCCGTATTCATAAGATGAATGACGTAATTCTATAATTTCTCAGAATTAATTCCGCCCACATGACTTAGAAGCAATTACAATGGGAGTTAAGGCAACGTGATAACGAGCATCCGCGGTTAATGACTTATTAGAACTCGATAAAAGGTCTTAAGGAACGAACTTATCCCCTCTACTCCACCTGGCGAATCTTTGTTCATTCTTCTGCTTCTTGCCCGTTCCGTCTCCCTTCTAAGGTGAAAAAAGAGAAAACCCAAACCCGCAGGAGAAAAATAAATAGAAGAAATAGAGAAAATAAATAAACGTGGACTATTGGCAACACTTATGAACCACACGTAATCAGATATCATAACCGTGGTGAGAAGATCGAAAACACTCGAAAAGGTAAGAGTTCAAGCATTATGCCTCGGAAACTCGTTTTGTTAAATTCTGATTTGGTCAATATTATAGTTCAGAACTCTTTGATCTAAAAAATAATAATATTTTCAATTCAAACAATTGTAAAACATTAACAAAATGGTGTTATATTCATTATTCATACGGTATATAAATAATGTTTCAATACTATACTATATATTGTTAATTAACATTAATTATTATATAATAATAATACTACAATCGAAAGGCTGCTCAACCCCCGAAATGTGCTGAAACTAAATACTTTATTGATAAAACTCAATGATAATAATAATGGTGATATCTAGAAATTGTTAAAATTAAACAATGCCGGAATTAATCAAAATTGGCGGAAATATATTGTCCGTGGATCCTGAACGTCAGCTGAATAACCATATTATCTATTTTATATACCGTGGGATATAACGTAGAAACCACTTTACAATACCAAATATTGAATGGTTCAAACTTCAGAATTTAGAGAGTATTTCGTTTTAATAAGTTTCGTCGAGTCTACTCGCACACTAATGCGGGTAGGCGGTTCGTTTCATATTGTACGTGTTTAGTTAATGCGGACGTGAATGACACTTAAATCCGAGAAAATATAAGCATGCATTTGTTAATTATAAATGTCTGTAATACATTATTGGGACGATTATAATTATAACTTAATGCTTCTCAAGACGGATGGTCATACCCAAGGTTTAAAATCAATATAAAGCGTCTTATTAGTTTTAACACCATATATTATGAATAATAAATGTCCTCTATCCCATGGGTGCTTCATATATGAGTACATTCGAGACGAGTAGGAAATGCATCTCTAGTATTATACATATTATTGATTCAAACAATTAAATGGGGCTAGGCTAGGCTTATATTTTTACATTAGCCCTAATGTGTTTATGCAGATTAAGTCGTTGGGTTTTCAGATTTCACACAAATCTTTCTCTACAATACACGTGTATTTAGTGTTTGATCTGAGTCAATTGTAAAAGAAGTGATGCTAAAAAAACCTTTCCAAAATATGGGTTTATTTTGTTACTCTATAAAGTGTATAATACTAGAGATGAATTTTCTACTCGTCCCTAATTTACTCAGTTATCAGCCACCCGTGGACTAAATGATATGGAACTAGTGCCGATGCCGAACAGGAAACTAGTACCTGTGGTCTAGCTTTCTCAGTATATAGATTCAAGTTCACAATCTTTAAATTTGATTTCTCTAAACCTCGTATACGCCTGTAGCTCAAAATCAGTTATTTACATTAGACTGATCAAACAGGGACGTGCCGCACTCGCCTACCACACATATAGGGGGCAAAAGATAAGAGATCAATAACAAATTAGTTTTAACTCTTGTTCTCCAATATGATCAATTTTTGTTTGTACAATAAAGTAATTCTAACTAGAACAAGTAGTCTTAATTGGAAACCGACATACGCACAATATTAGGGTTAGCCAATGTAACAACCCGTTTATTTTTTAATTTTGTAAAATTTTGAGAATGTCAAAAATCGTAACGGTTCCCTATAAATAGCGCAATATGAATCGGGCAAATATTAGGGATAGCTCAACACTTTAACAGCTCGTTTGTGCTTATTTAATAGTTTGTTTTATTTTTAGTTCAAAAACGAAGTTGAACAAACGTAATCGGTTGGTTAAAATACAGATAAAAAGTAATATTTTTCGTGTGTCAGGTTCTAATTCCGCCTAAGTCTAACCTTCGGGAGTTAGCCAAATATTCCCGAGTAGTCGATGACGTCATTCCTAATTGATTTTATCGAATTATTATTGAAATTCGTGAATGTTCCAGACTTTTTTTTTAATAGAAATAACAAATTATTTTGTTCCCATGTTACTTAGTTTCGGGGTCACTTTGGGGTATATAGGAAAACGTGGGCCCAATATTGTTGGCACCATGAAGTCTTCGTCGTTTTGCGTAGTACACTTCAAAAGCTAAAGAAGAGACTTTTGTCATTTTAGGAAGGGGAAATGCGGCCAAGTGGATATATTCACGAAAGGGTTAACATTTGGCCTATATCTGTATAGACCTGAAAGTACGTCATTTGCGGTGCGGTAACAAATCTGATTGATTTATACGGTGAGGTTGAAAAAATTGTCCGATCGTATATTTGCTTCTCGTTCGTCTCATCAGAAAATCAACCAATAGTTTTTAATAAAATGTCTTCCATTTAAACGGTGAACGTCTAGCTTTCTAATGGTAAACATTTTATTAAAAACTATTCATTGATTTTCTGATGAGACGATCGAGAAGCAAATATACGATCGGACAATTTTTGCAACCTCACCGTATATTGATTTTTGAAATGATGCGAAGTATTTATTTTGTTAGGGATACAAAGGATATAATAGACGTAGGCATTATAACAGGTGTGTTAATGTGCAGTGTCCCAAATTGAATTGACAATTGGAATGGACAGCGCAGATTCGCCTACCACAAATATTAAGGGCGAGCGATAAGATTTAACTCACCAGACACACGCCAAATATTAGGGTTAAATACGCCAACCATACCTTCGCTGTCTAATTTAACAACCCAATTATGCTTGCATAACACTTGTTTGTTTTTAAATAATCAGAAACGGGTTGCTCAGATACTTTCTGAAAACATATTTTTGACTTCTAGTGGTTATAAATACATAACGGATTAGGAGTTCGGGGTCGATTACGTGAGAGGAATGTAGCTGACATCTGTACGCATTAAATAATACCAGGTTGGGGGGGATCAGACATTTTAAAATGTAAGTGCAGTGATCACCTTTCGATACACTATAGACTGCTCTATTCTGGAAATTAGTCACTATATTTTACTTTTATACACAGATTGTTTTCAAGTTTTTGAGAACGATAAAATCAAGGTATCTGATGAATAAATAAGGCCTATCTTCCGGCCTGGACGTTACTATTGATTGATCGATATCTTGATCAAATTTCTACGGAAAATTTCAAATTTTCAATTTTTAGGTTCATTTCCGGTCAAAAATGTCTGGTTGTTAGGTACGCTAAAATATGCGCAGTAAAATTCTAGGCGGGAATACTGCTTAACGTTTTCCTACCTAAGACACAGCTGTCTTAAATCGTAAAAAAACAAAAAATTTGGTGCGATTAGCGATTCAAAATAACCAACTTCCGGTTTTAAGCTGTCACTTCCGGTGGCACTTCCGGTCTAATCCGGCGTGCAATTTAGGTGGGGAGGCTTCGGGGTCAATCAGACATTCAACTACGTCTAAGGCCTTAAAAGGCTAAAAAAACACTACCTATGTTATCATTTTTGGCTTTCTAGGCATATGTTTTGACCGAGAAAATTTCATTCAATGAAATTTCGCTAGTACAACCGTTAAATAGCTAGATAGCATAGCTTCCCTCGTTCAAAATTTCAACGGAAAATATAGTTCCGTGTTGGCATGAGATGGAAAAGAAGAGCGGTAGGCTGATGTCCCTGAACGGTATCCACATGAAATTTCGGTCGTGGTATCCACTGGTTAACTAGTCCTCTGATTATTATTGATAGGTACGTAGCCTTACATACACTTAAAATTTTTGGTCGGATAAACATCGATATGTGAAATAATTGTCTCGATTTTTACCAAAATTTTCGGATTTTTCGTTTTTTGAGAACATTTCGCTCAATTTGGACCTTAGAGGACCAACGGAGGGTTGCGGTAATAAGTTAAAATTTGAAGGGGATAGATTTCTTCGTTCTCGAGAGATCTGCAAAAGAAGGATATCGTGAACATTTTGTCCCACCGCGGTATCCACTGGTTAAGTAAAGTAGTTGAATTATGAGGTTATTATTAAAGTGATGTCAAGTTCAGTGTGAAAGCTATTATCAATATAATAAATTAATAAAACAATGAAATGGCGGATTGGCGAGACGGAGAAATTGAGGAACCGGGGGGTATACTAGATGATACAGTATCATACAAAGTAATTCAGCGGAACGGCGATTGTACTCATATTTGGATAGACGGTAAATCAATGAGAAGGCATCCCAAAAGCCGTCCGGGTAACAATTTTACTAGACCAAAGGCTGCCATTGGCTAGGATAATATCTCTCAGGCACACTTTTCCCTATGTACCTCAGGCACCTTTTTAACCATTTTTTGTCACGCAAATTGATCCTGTCCATACCGTTTCCAGAATTAAAAAGATGTATTTGTTAGTTATTTTGACGCGTAACGGTGAGGGTGAGACTGCCTGCAAATCCTACCTTTTACATTATATTCTATTCAAAATCAAGCTGCTCGTGCCATTCAGAATGCATGCATAGTAAGGCAGCT
>SCLF01102932.1:0-10987 GCA_004367975.1 Mesochordaeus erythrocephalus
ACGGAGCCTGTTTTTAGCGTTTTTAAGGCCCTAGACGTGGTTGAATGTCTGATTGACCCCCCCAGACCCCTCACCCAAATGTGACGCCGGATTTCTTGGAACTATTTTTAGACAGGAAGTACCACCGGAAGTGACAGCTGAAAACCGGAAGTTGATTATTTTTAATCGCGAATCACACTAAATTGTTGCCCGAGACGCCCTCTAGTGGAAAACTGTCCTTAACAAATTTAGGTACCTACGTAGAAATACGTTAAGCAGCATTCCCGCCTAGAATTTTACTGCGCATATTTTAGGGTACCTAACGACCCAACATGTTGACCGGAAATGTCTCAAAGTACCGACCCTGAATTCTAAACACGTGACCCAGTTATAGCCCAAAAATGGAATTTAAAATTTTCAAAAAGTGACAAAATCACGTGAAAATTTCATTTACATCCACCTAGTGTTATCCCGGAATACGATACAAAAGGTTTGTACCGATTTTCAGCACACTAGCAGAATTCTTTAAAATCAGGGACTAAAACGACTATTGTAGTAAAACCATAAAAGATATATTAAATTAAAAATACCATTAGACCGACTGGACGCCCATCGGAAAGAACGTTGACCGAGAAACAGAAACGAAAACCGGCTAGCATGTATCGCTGTATAATAGTTTATGAAGATATGGAGATGTATGCGACTAAATCAAATGCCCAGCTGAGCAGAACTTGAGCGCGTCAAAGTTTAACTCGAACAACTGAAACAAGGAGGGCATATCCCATCATCTCCAAAAGGGTCACAATATCGATCCCAGATACTCAAGAAGAAAGTGAGCAGATGGAGGAAGAAGTACAGGCGGATGAAGGTTTGATATATGAAGTCCCGAATAGGTCATCGACGCCACGAGACCAGTATTACAAGATGTGACACAAGACCAAATGGCACTAATATAAGGAATAGGGAAGTCCAGTTTGACAATCATCAGAAGAAAGTCGAAGACCACATGGGTACGATGCTAGCGTAAGCTCACAAGGAGCGAGCTCTAATTTTTTTACTACGCCAAATCACATAATCAGGTGCTGGAATTGGTTAAACCAAAATAGAGAAGTCTGGGTTGGGAGGGAGTGATGGAGTCAGACATGGCGACAGAATGGAACCTCTTTGCCAATAGAAGGCAAGCAAGCAACGCAGCATAACGTCAAGTTCTATAATCATCTATATCAACAGCGGAGACATATGTTGCCCAGATTGGGACAAAACTCATCTGAAAGCTACTCCAATGTAGCACAAAACATTCATGTACTCAGCATCCCGTTTACATAGAGAGGAACCATTAGGAAGCACCACGATCTGTTCTGCACGCTTGTTGGTGACTTTGACACCACGTGTAAAAACGTCCATAACCAAAAACAAATGGGCAAGTAAGTAAAATTATATCCAGCTATATCCAGAAAACGTGTAAGATCACCAACAATTGACACGGAAGAACCGGTGAAGAGAGCAAGCGGACGCTTAACCAAAAATGTAACTCGAGTCGCTCAGATTCATAAATTCACCACAGATCGATTCACCGATGAAAATACAACCGGTAAAATCATGGCGGAGGGAGTTGCTGGGCTCGTCAACCAGTTCCGAGTTGTCGACAATAATGGCAAGTGCACCAATTGAGACGGTCAAAGCACTGCGCCAACCAGCCGTAGCTCAATGTGGAGCTATGTACCATCCAAGGTGTAGCTTCATTTCGGAGTGGAATTTAATAAACAAAAGGCCCTAGCTAAGCTCCGGACTGATCTTAAACAAAAGACAGTCGGGAAGCGGAAAAGCGCTAGGCCTGGGGAACTTAGCAAGTAGGACGCTTATTAGTTCAAATGAAAGAATATTGCAGAATTGTGCCATGAGATAATCGTCATATTAGATTGTCAAAAGGTCATTCCAGTTAAGGAAATGATTTTACACAAGGTGAATAAAAAAGTTCTGGAACAAAATTCGTATGTTTATTGGTTGATTATGGGTTGATAAATAACTGCAGGTTTGTTCAGATGAAAAATCGAGCTCGGCGAAACAAGTGGGCATAGACACCGAAGCAAGCGAGGGTCTTAGAGAGCAGAATAATGTGAAGAGTATGAAAGAACATCTAACAAAATGAAACGAGCTGCGATTCAGTATTGTATATGCTAATGTTAATGATAAAGTAAATAAAGGGTTATACTTAAGTAAGAACCTACTTTCATCATGGTGTATAGCTCTGAAACATTACGGTGTACAAGGTTGCTGTGCAAAGTAGAACAAGGATTGTTGTACAGGATTAGGTGGATATACAAACGTTAGGATGGTCATAATAATTAGACTTGTACAGGGTTAGCAAACAACTGTACAAGGGTCAATCTGGACAGTAAGCCTGTGTTAACCTCACCGCTATAAATATTCCATGTTATTTAAGGTGCATCAATTCTCTGGTGTATTATTTTTTCACTACTTTTCACTTATTCAGTGGGTTTACTAACCTACGCACACTACTATGGCCAACTAGTACCTACACTAATTACTATTATTATTTACTTATGCGCCTACGCTTATTAGATGTTGGCCTTTTAGCCAATGAGGGCGTAGCTGTTTTAAACATTAGTAATAATGTATGATTCCCCGACGCCTAATGAGTGATCAGCTCACTAGTCGAGTCGCTTGGTGGCGCTGTTGGTATTGGGTGGAAATGTTGAATGACCAATGGGCGTTCAACTCCATTGTCATTCAATTTACGCAAATGGAAAGATGAAATATATATATATATGACTCATCGTGAAGGTCACGGTAGTGGACTCGGTGGTCCGACGCGGGTCAATACCTGATGGCGATTGGTGGGCTGGTCTGGATCGATTTAGACTGCTCGATTTGTTGGATTTTTTGGTCAGTTGACTTTTCGTGGAAAAAGTGAAGACATTTATTTTTCTCGAATATTTATTATAATAAAAAAGTGTATAAAATATTCGTGTTGGTTGAGCAGCTTGATTGAACGCATTTGATTGTGACCCGTTTGATTGAGAACATTTGAGAATTGTTGAGTGACTGGAAACCTGAAAACAACGTTAGATCAAAAGCTAACACCTGCATTGAAAATAATATTGTACAAAGCTTTACATATTCAGTGAACGTGTACAGTAACCGGTTCAAAGCTAACCAGAACATGGTAACCCAGCCTGTTCATGGTACCAATAATCGACATAGTACAAATTGTCACAGCTGTAGCGAGCCTCTACAGGAAATATCACGTACAGGATATAAGCCATAAAAGGATCGGTACAAGGCTCTACTCATGTAAGCCTGTACAAGAAGCAGTACAAGCTCTTGATAGTAAGTAATTAACAGCTCATGAGAGCATTTGCTGAACGGTAAGATCTTGATAGTAAGGTCTTGATAGTAAGCACTTGACAGTAAGCGCTTGACAGCAAGCTATTCATAGTAAGCGCTTGATGCTAAGCTCTTGATAGAAAGCTCTTGCCAGTAGGAACTTGATAGTAATCACTTACCGTAATCTCATGACAGTAAGACCTTGACAACAATCTCCTCATATTAAGCGCTTGATATAAAGTTCTTGTCAGTAAGCACTTGATAGTGATCACTTGCCAGTAAGCGCTTGGGAAGTAAACGTTTTACAACAAGCTATTCATAGTAAGCGCTTGAGGGCAAGCTGATAGAAAGCTATTGGCAGTAGGATCTTGATAGCGATTACTTGACAGCAGGCTCATGATAGTGAACACTTAACAGCAAGCTCTTGATCGTAAGACCTTGACAACAAGCTCTGAATAGTAAGTGCTTGACGGTACGCTCTTGATAGAAAGCTCTTACCAGTAGGATCTTGACAGTGAATACTCGATAGCAGGCTCTTGATAGTGAACAGTTGAGCACAAGCTCGTGATAGTGAACACTTAACAACAAGCTCTTGCTAGTAAGACCTTGAAAACAAGCTGTTCATAGTGAGCACTTGACGGTAAGCTTTTGATAGAAAGCTTGTGCCGGTAGGATGTTGACAGTGAACACTTGACAGTAGGCTCTTGATAGTGATCACTTGACAGCAAGCCCTTTATACTAAGACCTTGATAACTAGATAGTAGTGTAAAGGGGTAGACATGGTACCATAAATAAATAGGGTACAAGCTTACAACCTGGTAGGGGAAATGACGGTATAATAATACTGTATAATAAGACGGTATAATCAGACAGTGCAAGAGCTGCCTGATACAAGGTTCTACATCTCTAGCAAGCTTGTTGAGGATTGGGCTTGTGTGGCAGGTTTGTACAGACGTCACAACCGATTAACGCACAAGCTGGTAAGGACCAGTAGGCTGCCTAAAACAATAAGCTGGTAGGTATAGTGCAGGCGGATGTTAATATAAGGTTATGAGAGTTCTGATAATTGACGACAAGAATAGATAGAGATCAGAAACTAATGTTGTACATAATTCATAGGTGAGAATCGCTAGAATGCAAGGGGAAGTGAGTATGCTAAGGAAACAATGGAACTCATCAGGGATCAAACCAAAGGGTGGCGGAATCGGAGCAAAAAAGGCTTCTCAAAAGAGGTGAATGTCACATCAGATTTGAGCAAGAATCGATTGAAGCACAACGATCCTTTGATTTCGTAGAACTCAGGTCTATGGGAATTGTTCGAAAGTTCGAGCAATAAAGGTTGTGGAAGCCTGTGAGCAGGATGAGAATATTATTATAATAATGGTGGAACCCAAACAGGAAATGAACGCAGGAGCGGCAACACTAAATGAAGATGACCACCAAGTTATCAAGATGACACAGCAGGAGATCACATAAATGTTGGACCAAGTTAGCAGAAAGACTATGCTGGCGCACAACAACTGTGAGAAGATACAGGAAAAAAATACGCGCACGGCCCTACAAAAGTATAAAACACCGAATAGCATTCTGGGGAATACGGAGTGGTAAAAAGAGGTGACCAATTTTTCAGAAAAGGGCTTGGGCACCGGCATACCTGGACAAAATTCTACCAGATAAGGAAAATTATAGAGGCTCCTCTCAGGCGTTCGGAAAGAGTACGTCAAAATGCGAGTGATAAAATGCAGCCAAGAAATAAGCTACGATCACAGAACAAGAATGATAACGTCAAAATGTAGAAAATCCCGCGAGAAGAAGTTAAAAAACAGTAGAAATACTTAACTTAAATGCCTAAGAGTTACATCAAAAACATTACTGCAGTAGGAGATGACCCAAGTCCGGAAGAATACTAAACGAGTCCAAATGGACCATGCACAGCACAAAACTATCATACGGACTAGAAATCAAACAGGCGGATTAAAGAATAAATTCAGAACTAGCAAGAAGATGTAGCTCGGTCATTACATGAGGGACAAGAATAATAGTAGACTGGATCTATGGTTCAACAAAAAGAAGAGTAAGGTCATCTATGTTACTTCGCATTGGGACTGAGGGAGGATTTGTCAGAGCAACATCTGGGTCATAACTTACTAACCTTAATGTCATCCAGGGATCATACATCATGATAACGAGGCGGATTAAAGCCTCAGTGTAAGCAGTATTACTTCTCATGCAACTCAATGTCAGTTCTTTATGCTATGTTCAATCATTACATCATGATACAACAAGCCTAATAAGTTAGGAAATTATTGGGAATTAACCAAAAGTATTTAGAATTTGAGATTTGGCAAAATGCGTATAGTAGAATGACAACAGCTAATTCTCAGAAGGGCAGTTGAAGACTCGGCAGCAAGCTGTAGATGAAATTTTGCCAAAAAATAAATGCAGAGGTAAGTACTATGTGATATAAGTCAGCAGAAACATGAGCTGACGAAACAGAATACAATTCGCAGCAAACGGATCAAGTTCTTATGAATTTACGGACCTTCAGGCAGAAAATACGCATGGAGATGTTGATGTTATTTATTATGATAATACGCCAACAAGCAGGAAATGCAGTTTTTTCGATTGTTGAATATGGGGTCTAAATATCGGGCGTTAATAATCGATTAAGGCGCAGCCGAAAAGTCCATATTTTAGAGTGCGTTACTTTGGCTTATATGAAGAAGACGAACTAGGTGATTAATCATAAAAGTCGGACCATGAAAACAACTAACCAATCATAAACTTACACACTCGTACTTCCGACTACAAAGAGACAGAGGGTCGAAGAATTATTAATTTAGCTATAAAGCTTAAAACGAGAGGGGAGTTTATCGCAAAAACTGGGCCTCAACTAGCATTTGTTCTCTCCCGTCCGCCGACCCAGTCTCTATAACCTCAAAGCTACGCGAAAAAGTCCATATTTTAGAGTGCGTTACTTTGGGTTATATAAGTAGTTAGCTAAGGGTTCATACTTTCAACTGATATATTTAGCTGGGAGATTAGTCTTCTGGAAATCGCGTCTAAACAAAAATGTAATTAGTGTCAAATTCAGAATTATTTTGTCGGAAGCACCTGCTCTTCGTTTGTATCTCTCTTGGAAACTAATGAACATTCATGCTTCCAATGTAGATTTGTGGTTAAACTAGTTTCCTATATAACCTGTTTTGCGTAGTACTTGAGGTTATGGATACTGGTTGGCGGGCGGGAGAGAAAATGTAGGCTTTTCGGCCCAATTTTCGAGATTTAACTACCTGTCAGTTATGAAGGTATTCAATAAGTTCAAGAACCTTTTATGCCTCTCCAAGAGGAACATTGAGATACTGAATTTATTCTGATTGGGTCTCTCACTCTTATTACAGATCATTCTGCTTCCTTCTTTGCTAGGACTAATCTCTCTCCCTTATATAACCTGAAGTAACGCACTCTAAATATTGCCCTTTGGTCTTTTTGGTACCCCATTTTTAGACCCCATGTTTAGTCCTTTCAAAATAGGTTCTTTGAAGATTAGCATTAAATTTCCAAATAAATTATGGAAATCTACAAAGACCAGTTCATAGTTCTGTAACTTCACTGTAATAAACTCTGAGCTTAATCTTGTCAAGCATTGGACAATTATTCAACTTTTATCATCAGGGATCCTTTTATCATAGAGGGATCCTTGAAGTTTGCTATCAAACAATTTTGGCTAGATCTTGCCTTCTTCACACCAAGCTATTTGTACGTCGAGCTGATCTCGTCCTGATTTCTTTATATAAATTTCTTTTAGATCTTTCAATTTTTGTGGAAATTGATTAAATATACCAAATGTCATTGGAATAAATGATTCCAAAGTTAGAGACCCCAAAAGGCAAGCTTTTGCCAATTATATTGAAAATCTCGCATCTCCGTGTTATATGTTCTGTTCAGAAATTGCAATTTGTATCAGAAAACGTACTAGTGGTTTGACCTATGCTGCCTAGCTTTGACCTATGTTGCCTAGCTTTGACCTATGCTGCTAGGATTACTTCAATGTAGCTGCTAAGTCTATATTTAGCCGTAGCCACTGATTCCGACATTCTTAATACAATAATTACACGTTTTAATCCTAATCCAAAATTGCATGTTGAATTTTCAAATTGTTTTTTCGTAAATGTCTTGCGAGAACCATGACTGGCGCTGAGTCTAACTGAGTAAGATGTACCCCTGCGTAAGAATTAAGGATTTCACTATTATTGACCCATCTTAAGTGACGCGTTACTGAAGCTGCATCTAGACATAATCCTAATAAAGTAACACAGCACGTATTTCGTCCTGTATGTTTTCCTGGCCATTTTGTCATTCCCAAAAACTGCACTTTTTGCTTGCTTTGAAATTGAAAACTATCACCATTTGTTGGTTTATCCGTTTTTTAAAAACGTAAACCCGTCTGATGGTCTTCCTCTATAAGCCCACCATCTGTTTAAAGCTACTATTGGACAGTCCCAAGATTCAACTTTTGCTGCTGCTAAAGTTAAAGCTTCCCTTCTTTTTCCTGCCAAATTAACTTTAGACATACAAATGTCTATATGAACAAACATCCTATTTTCTACGATTCGGTCTGGTACATCTTGCCACTGTAGACGACAAGCATCTATCCATCTACACCCCGTAACACAAGTGAGGTAAGTTATAGTACTAACAGCCTTTCTGTTAAACAAAGTATTCATTTTTCTACCTGTTTTATCTTCCCATAACGCTTTGGCTAAATACTGTGGCTTATCCCAACTTATGACTGGAGCTTGCTTTATCATGGTTTCCTACTCACGGCTACATCTTGCTGAAATTGTCCAATTTCGGCTTCAAACAAGATCTTATTTTCAACATCTAAAGAAATATTGTGAAGTATAAAGTTTTTTAATCTGCTCAGCATCTGCGATTTCTACCGTTTGCTTTATTTCTTCCTTTGGAATAGACCAAACTTTTGCCTTGTCTGTACCTTTCACTGTGGAAGACTAACTTCGCTGTTGCGAAGCATTTTTACCAACATTTGAGACTTACTCTACATGTCTTGAAGATCCAGTATCCGATTTCCATCTGAAGAACCTCGATATACATAATTTCCACATCCACAACCTCTTTTACAGCTTCCTCTGTATGAGCCTCTGTAGTTTTCCGATCTTTTATAGAGGTTTGATCCTGTGGCCTTCTTATATGATTCCTTTTTTGCCGAGGGTTTAGTTACATAACGAGGTTATTCTGCTTGGTTGAAATTTTTTATACGGTAATCTTGTCGGTAGATGTCACTCATTTACAATCGGTTTTTTGAAGCTTCCATTGTTGCATCAGTTACTAACATATCAGCCCTTTTCAAAACCTGGTTCGCTTGACTTATCATTTAAGGTCGCGTATAGACATTATAGTTGTCTGGAAAACTGCTGAAATATCTGCCGAGTAGTGGTATTAGCTTATCATTATCTGCTTGTTCCTGATCATCAACCAGCATCATATAAATTACTAGATATTGCAATATATTCACAATATTTCACTTTTTAAAATCACCATAACTTGAGCAGAATCAATTGTACGCACTTTTGGTAATGTAAAACTTTGACGGACAAACCCTATAACATATCAAGTTTTAAGGATATTTGATAGATTTTCTCATATACCCGTTATGTTAAGTCAAAAATGTGACTTCGTGAAGTATGTCAGATTGGCTCGAAGCTGGGCTTCAAAGGCTCGACTCCGGCTTCAATTCTTCTGAGAAGACCGACTCCGAATTCTTAAGACGTGACCCTATAGGCCAAAAAAGGTTCAAATTTTAAAAAAGTCAGAAAATCACGAATTTTTAATTGCTGGAAAAATCCAGCCGCATACACCCGGCCAAAGGTTCAGTAAAAATTTGAGTCAAAACAGAGGCAATTAGTAGTACACTAAGGGAGGGGGGTCGAAGTTAAGGGTATCGATTTTGACCATGTTACTTTCGAGGTCCATAGCTTGAAAGGAACTAATGGCAGTATGTTGTCGATACCTTTATTGGATGTCCAGGCGCCAAATTAATCTAGCACGAGTTAGTTCGGTGAGCTGCCATACCCCATGAGTTAAAATGAACGGTTTTATAAAAAAGGTCTTTTCGCCTTTAAGCAGTTTTTGGGGGTTAACTGTACGAAGGAGTATACATTTGGACGTTCTGAAAATAGATTCGGAACCGCAAGAAAAAACTCTATCAGACCCACTAAGTCCCGTTAACCGACATTTTGCTACCCAGACCCCGGGGGGAGAGGGGCCACTCTAGACACTAGTGTACCATGTATTATAATATTAATCGAACATTTGTACATTATGTTTCACATTTATACCCCTTACACCCATTTGTTAATACATTTGTATATGTATACCCCACTGATACTAATTTTCAGCCATGTAAGAATTAGTATTGTAAAACAATCAAGATGAATGGGCTGAACGTCTCAGGAAACGGGCTGATATTGGCAAAATAGTATTAAAGTTACTCGATGCAACTAATTAATTTGTCTGGCTCACTCTCTAGTCTATGCATTGTTGTTATCCTAGCTTGGTGTCTGGGAGTTATCCAATAAAAATCGAGAACCAATGGTAGCATTATTCGAACTTTTGATCTAGTAAAATATAAAAATACCAGACTTCTCTCGGTTACCATTTTATCCTCGTAGAATGTTTATAATATTGCACTAGACCGAAATCTTAAACTGAGGCTGGTTACACAATAATGACCGCACAGGTCTAACTGGGACACAAGCGTCTAATGCGCCCCTAGGGGGTCATAGGGCAACTGATTGGTCAACGAGACTTACTGGGTCGGATACTTTTTCCTTGCGGTTCCGAATATGTTTTCAGAATGTCCAAAATTACACGCCTTCGTACAGTTAACCCCCAAAAACGCCTTTGTGAAGACTTAAATTACCATAGCTTGAGAAGAATCAATTGTACGCACCTTTCGTAATGTAAAACTTTGGTCGTGAAGCCAAGCCCTATAACGTATGCTATTTTAAGGGTATTTGATAGATGTTCTCATAGAACCGTTATGTAGTGGGCCGAGTTTAAGTAAAAACTGCGATTTCGTGAATCATGTCGGATTAGCTGGAAAGTGGGTTTATTTGATGCGTCAGGACTCAAACTACAATTCTTCTCAGAGGACCGAACCAGAATTCTTAACACGTGAACCAGTTATAGGTCAAAAAATGGACCTTAAATTTTTAAAAAATCGACTCGAAAGGACGGCGTTAAAACTATATTTCAGGACGGTTAAAGTCAACTATACTCGACTCACGTTTTGTCTTTCAAGGGGGTTAACTGTACAAGGGCATGTAATGTTGGATATTCTGAAAACAGATTCGGAACCGCGAGGAAAAACTATCAGACTCACTAAGCCCCGCATTAGACGCATATGTATCAGACTAGCTAAGTCTCGTTAACCGATCACTTTCTTCCTGAAGGGGTGTGGGACGGGCAGCTTTTGATACTAGTGTAAGATTTTTGACGGTGGGAACTCGCTTTTATTATTTTTCTATGGGTATCCATGTTGGCATAGAACTTTTGTCCAATTAATCTACCACAATTTCGTTCGGCCGGCTGCCATGCCCCCAGAATGATATCCGATTTGTTTATCATGTGTGCCTGA
>SCLF01103043.1:0-10987 GCA_004367975.1 Mesochordaeus erythrocephalus
CTTTCCGCTCAGTGAGTAAAAAAGGGATTGGTGTCGGGGCTACGCGGAAACACTTTCCGCTTATATACCAACACTCCTTTTTCTAATATGGATAAATATAGTTAATTCGACAATAAATAAGCTTGGAGGTAAGTTAAATACTAAGCGCGTCTGATCAATTAGGGTTAACTATGCTTCCATATTAATGTATTATTAACCCAATAATATCCTACCCAGTTTATGCTGCAGATACGCTAGAAATATAATTCTTACAGATTCTGGCACAGAATTAAATTGCGATTCTAATGATACAAATACCATGCGCGTAAAGGTTGTTTTTATTAATTTTGTTTTTCATGCTTAAAAAATATACTAACATATATCAAAAGATGCACAATAAAAAAGCATGTAAAATTATATTCCTATCTTGTCTGTATCGGGCTCCACAGCCTGTATAGTCGCAGTAAACAGTAATTATTGTCACCAGATTCAGCGCTCACACGTCAATGCTCAAGCATTTTGTTAGCTTACAGTTGAAGTATAATTGCACTCTATTCACGTTTATTACATTGTGCGTATAATGGTACAAAGGGTTTATACCGCTTAACCCGTGCGCTGAAATGTGTGTTGCTCGGCACACATGATCACTAATTGGACCATAACTTTTGTTAGGGTGGTGCTACGTCGAATTCACTAGCCAGGGCCCCTCCTCATAAACCACCATCCGGTTTTTTTAACTACTTTTAGACCGGAAGAGGAGGCAAAAAAAAGGTTTTTTTTTCGAATCGAAAGTCCCACTCAATTGTTACCCACTAGTGTCTTAGTTAGGAAAACATCGAGCGGTACTTCTAAACCGAATTTTCTTGCGCATTTTTTAGGATAACTTTCGACCGGATTCCTTGTTAGGGAAGAGTTACGTAACTCTCAATAGACTTAATAATATTTTTGTTTGGGCGTAAGAGTGTCAGGGTTTATAAATCTTGCTATATGTACTATTAACGCAATGCGTAAGCCGAATACAGCGAGAGTTAAGTTCGAATTAGGTGAACAATATGAGACAAAAATAAACGAATTCTGATAAAGGGTTCAATAGTTTAAATTAGGTGAACAATATGAGACAAAAATAAACGAACTCTGATAAAGAGTTCGATAGTTATAGGTAAACTCTGCACAAGATTAATCCCAAATTTGTGTGGGCGGAAAACGCACACGATTGGTACAGAGGTAGAGGGAGATGAATGGAAGAATATGAGATATAAAAATACAAATTATGATCAAGTGGTCGATAGTTATACGAAATAATAAGCCGATAATTAAATATAATACCGCAGTTAGCAAACCCTATAAGGTCAAGAATGACATAATTTGACCGAAAACAGCTTAAATGTTCGTAAATTTATCGAAAATTCTCTTTTTCCAACTAGCCCTTATACCCTCTATCAACAACACAAAAATTGGAATCTAGAACAGAAATTATGAGTTTCACGTCAAAGTGCCCAGCGGCACCAAATGCAGCGTGGGAGGGGGGTAGCATATGCAGCGCACGGGTTAATGGCGAAAAATACAATTTGCTATTTAGTCACTACTTCCATGGATCTGATTAGTTGTCGGGATTTAAACTATTACTAAGTTGGATATAGGATATATTTGCATATACTATATGTTCCTGGACACCTTCCATATAATCTTTGCTGATGTGAGTTGCTTCACGATTGTCATGTTTTTTGCGCTTTTTGGCCTCCTAAACGCACCGCTTTTTCTCACATCGATGGTGGTGCATTTAGGTTAACCTGTACTATGAGCAACCATGGCGATAGTTGACCAATTATGGCCAATTGGTATATAATACGTTCGAACCGGATATCTAAACGAACTGTGTTATTTTGCTTAACTCTAGTTAATTTTAACCCGTGGGGTATTGATAACATACACTGATTATTGTTTTCAAGCTATGGACCTCCAAATTCACAGTTTCCAAAATGTACAAAATTGACTTTGAGCGTTCTAAACTTTAGTGTTTACGCAGTTGTTTCGAGTCGAATTTTTATTGAACATACTTTGGGATATTGGCATATTTCCAAATCATAACAAAATAGAAAAGTGAAAAAATTTGTGATTTTTGTCGCTTGTTGAAAATTTGTACTTTAGAAATTCCATTTTTGGGCTATAACTAGGTCTTGTGTTAAGAATTCGAGTCGGTATTCGGGGTCGGAATTGAAACTGGGGTCATGACGTGTCGCATAAGCCTACTTTCAAGCCACTCGGACATACTTCCTGAAATAACATTTTTGACTTCTAGTTACGAACTCGAGGTTGATCACTTTAGATTAAATGAAGCTGATATTCGTGCGCGTCCAATGAGTCCAATTTCGGGAAAATCAGACAGTTAAAATTTTACGCCAATTTTAAAATCACCCCGGATTCCTAACCCGTTATGTAGTTATAGCCACTAGAAATAAAAAAAATCTAATTTCTGGATGTATGTCCGATTGGTTCGAAGGTGGGCTTATCAGACGCGTCCTGACACCAGCTTCAATTCTTCTCAGAGGACCGACGCCAAATTCTTAACATGTGACCTAGTAATAGCCCAAAAATGGAGCACTTCTAAAGTACACAATTTTCAACAAGTGACAAAAATCAAGAATTTGTCACTCTTCTATTATCGTTATGATTTGCAAACATGCCAAGATCCCAAAGTGTGTACACTAAAAAAATGGACTCAAAACAACTACGCGAACTTCAGGACGTTAAAAGTCAATGTTGTCCATTTTGCACAATGTGACTTTCGAGATCCGTAGCTTCAAAACAAATAATAATCTAGCACGATTTAGTTCAGTCAGCTGGCATACCCCAGGAGTTAAAATTAATGTATTTTCACGTTCTGTCCTTATAGGTGGTACACTATATGACGCCGTATAATTTTACATATTCTGAGAACAGATTCGGAACCACAAGAAAAACTATCAGACTCACTAAATCTGGTTGCCCTATCAGTTCCCACTTGCACTATCAGTTCCCCCTTACATCTGTAATCAACAACACGAAAATAGAGATCCAGAACTGAAATAATGAACCTTACGAAAGTGTGCCAAAAAGCACAGACTGCAGCGTATGGGTAGAACCATTCCATCAGCGTGCGAGTTAAAATAGTCAAAACAGGGTTATGCAGGCGTGGGCTGTTCACCAACCGTAGCATCTGTGCATTTGTTCATCTTCTTTATATAACAATTCATAATGAATGGATTATATCCTCTCCTAACCTGCTTATTAGAATTAGTATATTGGTTCGTTCCATAAATTTAGACGAAATTTAGCACAGTGTAGCGTGTTGGCGGAGGTAATAATTTAAATATACATACATATAATAATATATATAATAGTTAGGAATTATTTAGACGGTTTACTTGTTAAACATGATGCTAGGTCCTATTTTATTTCCTAATTCTTCATATAATTTATTATAAGCTTGACCGAATACGAAGTTCAAGATATTTTTTAACCATCGAGGACTTACAGCAAGCCATATAGTCATAAAGATATTTGAATAGGGTACTATCGCGCGTTAAATTCAATGTGAGATTTATATCTTCAAAGTTAGTTAACTTGAGCATAAGATGAATGATTCGCCATAATTGAAATGCATTATGTCTAGTATTTACCGGATTTTGACCCATTTATTAATAGTCCCAAATCGTTTATTTGACGGACGTGGGTTACACACAGTATACAATAAAAAACTTTGGGCCACCCGGCACTGACGTCTCCCAATTACACAATGCAATATCCAATGCAATACTTTGTATCACCGTCACGCATATAATTATGGCTGGGTCACCTAAAATTGGCATAGTCGACTTACATCCCGTTATAAGTCATATTTAACTATGAAGTTAAGACATAATGAAGTAAATATATGTTAACGCTATAATCATATTATCCATAAGATTTGTATAAGCTGAAACTAAGATGACTTATTACGGGAGGTATGTCGACTATGACAATTTTAGGTGACCCACCCATAACTATATTCGTCACGGTAATACAAAGTATATAATTGTATGTTGCATTGTGTAATTGGGAGACGGCACAAAGTATTTCATTGAGTCTTGTGTGTAACCACGTCCGTCAAATAAACGATTTGGGACTATTAATAAATGGGTAAAAATTCGGTAAATACTGGAAATAATGCATTTCAATTATGGCGAATCTTTCATCTTATGTTCAAGTTAACTAACATTGCAGATATAAATGTCACATTGAATTTAACGCGCGATAAAACTGTATTCAAATATCCTTATGGCTATATATGGCGTGCTGTAAGTCCTCGCTGGTTAAAACAAATCTTGAACTTCGTATTCGATCAAGCCTATAATTAATTATATGAAGAGTTAGGAAATAAAATAGGATCTAGCATCATGTTTAACGAGTAAACCGTCTAAATTATTCCTAATTATTATATATATGGATATTTAAATTATTACCTCCGCCAACCGGTTACACTGTGGTAAATTTCCACTAAATTTATGGAAAGAACAAATATACAAATTCTAATAAGCAGGTTGGGAGAGGATATACAAAATTAAAAAACATGACCCGATCTTATAAAGTTTCAATTTACCAAGCAATACAAAAACAGGAAACGACCACTTTAGTTGATATGGGATATATATAGAATTATAATTCTTGTGTTAACCCTCTTGCAAAAAAATGAGCGAAAACGCTTCGGCAAATTTGTACACTCCATGGTTATAGGAATCATTATGTGTTTCTCGTACATCTTACTTCAAGATCTTTATCACATATTTGGGTTTTTTCCACATTTCAAGGTTATTATTCACACTGTACGCTTATTGGCCAATTCGTTTCTGTTATCTGCGGGGATTGGATCTTCTATACTTTCTGTTGTTAGCCGTCCTCGACCACTTCGCCGCAAATTAGATAATTTATCGAAAATTGACAAAATCAAATGCATTCAAATTCGAATATGTAGACAAGAGAAATTCCGTAAATAAAGAATGTTGGACTGGAATCGCAGATAAATCTTATATTACTGATTTTAAATTCTAAGTATCAAAAACTACCGCCGTTTTTTTTGATCGAAAAACCACCCCTCTCCAGTTTTTGCCAAGAGGGTTAAATAATAACTTTTATTAGTGAAACTTCCCTAATCTACTATAGAGATCCTCGTATAAACTTGCATTTTTGTTAAACCCAACTTGGTTTCTGTCCCACAAGTTAATCTCTGCTGTAAATAAAAATTGGTCAAGTACATTTGGCATGTTTCCAAGCTTTTCAAAGAGTTTATTTGACATCATAGATTATAATCATCAGTCGTATATTATAAGCGCTAAACGATTCAGTAACGTCATTTGAATTATGTAAAGCGAAAATATTAACCAATGTCTTAAATTAATTCGTGACCGCAAACATGGACGATATCTCTCAGGCACCATTTTGGTTCTTTTTGATCATTGATTCTAGGCCGTAGACGTGGTTGTATGTTTGATTGATCCCTACTGACCCCCAAATTGCCTTTAAAACACTTAAGTACCTACAGGTACAGGTTAGTATTTTACCTCTTAAGAAAAATATGTATTAGATAGGAAAACGTTGTGCAGCATTCTGGCCTTGAATTTTATTGCGCATATTTTAGGGACCTACTGACCAGAAATGAACCTAAAAATTAAAAAAAATTCGTTGAAAAATTGGTCGAATATTCAGCCGTATCACGGTTAAGTGGACAAAGAAAATAGGCATTATACGGCCAGGTATTCTTCCGAAAACTTGATTTTATCGATTGTCAATTATTTCAGAAGATTTGTATTTTCGTTGTTTACTTCGTCAAGTTATTAATTGTACGTGCATTGTTATTGAATTCAAAATAAGCGGGGACTCGATGTGAAGATTTAAATCGTATTGTGAATGCAGGTGATACAGACCGGTCTACTAGATAACTGACTATTAGGAATACAGAAAAACATGAATACAGAAATGAGACGCCTAGAGAGAAGCGTAGGTGCGTATTTTGGGTTTTAAAGCTGCATTTGAGGTATTATTGTTGATGTAAAAAAATACGAATATTTCTCTAACGTTTAAAAGGAGATGAAAATAATGGTTTAATCTTATCCACTTCTCAACTACATCATCTTTGCAACCATAATCGGAGCGGAAATCGCACTGAAAGTAGATAAAATGGTGTAATTTTCACCAAAATGGTCAATATTCACTCGTAGTTTGATTTTGAATACAATTTATTGAAAACTGTAGGGTTTCAACGCATATTCACCTTTAGCGTTTTTGACAACAAAACATACATTCGAATTCTGGAGATTGAATTAATTGGATTAATCTCACTGGTCAAACAAAACTAAAAAGATGCCTGAGGCATACTTAAAAAGGGTGCCTGAGAGATATTGTCCATTTTTTTGTTCTTTGCATTTTACTCAAAACTAATCAGAGCTAGCTCAAAATGCACTCCCCAACTATCTCTAAATACACCTAGAGTCTTGTGTGGTATTTTTGACTGGAAGAATCACCGGACGTGCTACTCAAAAACCAGAAATTAATTTTCTGGTATTAGTAGTCACATGGTATTTTAGCGCGGGATGCGTTTTAGTGAAATGTGTTCAAGTGTCTCCAAAATGTAAGTACCAAACAAATTACGCGTGGAAGAACTACAATTTTCCACTATTTAAGACAGCTCTGTCTTACGTATGTGCACGTTACTAGAATTTTTGTATACAATTATCTTGCAGATATTTCTAGTGAATTTCGATCCCAGAATTACAACCAGAAGTGAACTTAAACATGGAAAACCCAACATTTCTGGCAAGGGAAAATTAGGCCTGCTATCGCCACTTGTTCTCATGGAAAACTGATGTAGATGTTTACGAATTACTTTACGAATTACTTTACAACTTATTTAACAATTTACGGTAGTTTGTTAGCTGCCCTAGTTGTATTTAATTGTATTTAAGGCAACTGGTTCATCCGTATTCACACGCAGTTACCTACAGTACAGTTGCAGACGAAACAAGATCGGGAAAAGGGAAAAAATCCGTGATAAGACCATCATGTAATTTTCCCCAAAAAGGGATTACCCTAGGTAACACCCACAACTCTATTCTAAATGGAAACTTGGTGGATAGGTGATGTAAAAATAGAAATTGGAACAATTTGAGAAAAAACAAAAATTGGGTAGACAACATTGGTGTCCATCTTGGACGTGATTTCAATATCATCTGGTGTCCTCGGCCAATCCAAGCGCAATTGAAGACGAGGCGATAGAAGGTGATCAAGTAAAGAAGAAACCGATAACTAGTACTCAAGGAGTAAGTAAAAGTTAAGATACCAAAAGGTAACCCATGAAGTTGTACGCGGCGACAAAATGGCAGGCGAAACCCAGTGTTCGGACTACGAATTTTACCAAAAAATAAAAGACTTGGCAAGATATAAGGGCACGAACCAGGCTAGCTTTCCTGAGAAGATGTAGGCAGTGGAAATGGGCCAATAGCTGATTGAAGTGAAGGAGGAAGTCAAGTACTTCACTGAAAATATCAAAAAACATTATAACAGGAAAAGGTGAAGTCGTATATCGATAAAGATTTACAAAAAGAAGCGGGACGGAAGGAATTATGACGACACAAGACGGTAGAATAAATGGTGAAGACAATCAGAATGATATATGATGCAAATTAACCTGACGAAGAACGAGGAAGAGGAATAGAACGGATCGAAAAGGCGTCCAGGAATGCAAGAATAAACGAGTTATATGAAAAATTCGTTGGAATACGTCTCCACACTATATCATTAGTACCCAATCCCGTCATAAGTCCCCACTTTTTCAGACCGAGTTGTGGCGACTGATGGTGCCACCCGGTTATATTCCATAAAAATATAAAATATAATTTTTACAGGGACTAAGGAAATTCAAATAAATTGTCCGACTCTGCTCCGGAACAGATATCAGTTTTCAAACGGGTTTGGAAACGAAGCAGTTCATCTTAATTTGTACGTATGTATTTTAGAAGCCTGTTATTTAGATTACTAGCTTGTATATATTTTTCGTAATCTTTTTCAGCCTGTAAAATTTAGATAACCCAATTGTTTTGCCATAGAGAGAGATATGATATTCGTTTGTCTCATTCTAGGCTGCTCCGTTTTTGATCTTTTGGCATACTTGCTTTTTTTTCTTCGTTTGTCAAACAATTATGCTTTTTTAATTATTTTTTATAATTGGGAATTTTCTTTTTCTCTATGCCATGGCGCATTTTCCAACTATTTTAAATGAAAAAAGAAAAGGAATATGGGAAAACAATTAAAATCTAGAAAAAAATATGAAAGTAAACGTTTTCGCTAAACAATTTCGACTGGTCCTAAAAATTAGGAATTTGCACATTTGCTGAAACAGAGCGATCCTAAAATGTGGGAGTTCGTTGAGAAAGTCGGCCACATTCCACTCCCAATCTTTGGCCTCAAATGGTATTCGAAGACGAATTCATACTCGGGAGCGACAGCTCGGAAAAGTCCATTAACACTCTCCTGAGCGCTTACGAGCAGTAGAGTTCTTCTCCAAGATGTTCACAGCAGACGGGAGTGGTGGCATGTTCGAGAAAAAGAATTGCTCGCTTTCAAAAACGCCTTAATAAGTGGGGGAATTTACCTTTAGGGAAGAGACATCATATAGTGGGCGTACTCTAAAGGGCTAGCATACGCTCTCTGGTATACGCTCTCTGGCATACGCTCTCTGCCCGGTTGATAGAAATTAGAGGATACACCAAGGAAGAAAAATGGCAACAATTCGTCCAATCAAAAGTAATGAAGAAATAACACGAAGTACGAAACAAATTGATATTAGATGAAGAGACAAGTTGATCATACGCATGGAGAACAAAGAAAATTGGTAATTCCTAGGAAACTGGTAAAAGAGGCGCATGAAGCCTATCACGATCTCATGGCTTACCCACGTGAAGACACCCGTAGGCCAAGAAGAGCACGACTATCGATAAAGTGCATCACTACGGTTTTTTTTGGTATCGATCAGTTCTCTAAAAAGTTGTATGTCGCACCCCTAAAAAATAAAGGTGCATCAGAAGTACCCTAGAATTGAGAAAGTGAATCTGTAGCGCACCAAAGGTCCCGCCGGCTATAATCTCGGACAATCGGACAATCAGTTTGCCGAGAGCTTTGCGGATTATCTTAAAGAAAATGGAATAAAACACAGCATGCCAGTCGATATAGTCCACAAGCGAATGGATTAGTGGAACGGGCAGACCAGACGCTTAAAAATAAGTTCCTCCCAAAGTACTATGCAAATTGGGACGACCTTATACCAGAAGTCGCCCAAAAATAAACCCCGTCATTTACCTAACAAGAAATCGAAGAAATCATAAGAAAAGCGTGGAAGAAGATGAAAGAAGAATAATACGACACGAAAGAAGTAACTTCAAGCCCTACGGGAAATGGGAAGAAGTACTGATTAAAGATATAGTAAGTTCATTTAGGGCAGCTCGTACAAGAGTATAGATGGAGAAGGGTCGAAGAACTTAAAGAGAGAACAAATAGATGGAACGGAAAACCAAAAGAAGAAGGAAAAGTGAGGATTAAATTGAAGAAAAAAAGACAAGAAATCGAAGATGAAAATGACTGATGATGGGAAATATGGGAACAGGACGAAAACATCGAAAGAGAATTGGGTTGTGGAGAGTCGGCGTGGACACTACGCATACACGGCCCAGACACGACGCTTTCTCTTTGTCACCGCTATCGGTTTTACAGTTACAACCTAAGGTGTAAATCTCCAAAGCAGACACTTGTTGTTCGAGTAAGCTTTCCTTGAGCTTTCCTAGCTTCTTTCCTCTTTTATACGAAATTTTAACCGGAACCTCTCCAACCCTCTAGAAATACAATAGAATTAACAGTATTTCTTATACAATATTTCTTATACGACAAAGTTATGGGATAGCTGCATAACCCGCGAAATTACAAAGACAAGAGAAGTCAATTGGCTACTGATACTCTTATTAGTGAGGTACTTGAGTAGATGGTAGTCAGCCAATTTGATAAAACCGACAATAGATTTTCAGAGATAGCTCCCTAACAGGCTTCCATCTAGTACGGACGAACTATCCTCATCTAGTACTTCAGCATATAATTATTATTACGTTAACTAATATGTATTTTATCCAGAATTGTTCTTATGATTTCATGGTTTGGTACAATTCAGAGATCATATGTATATAGCGGTGATCCGATATGGGATTATTTTCGGTTTTTATAATACGTTTTTAACTTGAATAATTAAATACATTTCAATAAATATATAATTCGAGTTAGCTGCATTTCATATACAAAACAGTATATTACGACCAGAACTAAGAAGTCTCTTATGTGTGCCATTATATGTCTGTGTTTCTTTAGATACAGTAACTGACTTCAGAGCAGTAGCAAATATAAATAATCGGATACTGGATTTCTGACTTAATTTTGTATGAAATAGTTCTTACTATTTTCCGTCTGGCGGCATAGATCCCAGACAGCGAGGAAACCAAATTTGTAAAAACCAAATCTATTTTAGTAAACACTATTAAACAAAACAAGCACGACAATTGGTCTACCAATTGATAAATTCGAAGCGTGCAGTTCTCAAAGATCAAATCGATGAAATGGAAAAAGCCACGAATGAAGATGATTGGTGTCGATATTCTTTCGCTAACTATGAGTAGTTATGTACATGTATTTTCCTTTAGTAATACATTATTAATAGACTTTGTATTCAAATGACAGTGGATTCACCTTTTTTAACTCCGGTGCTACTTTCCCGGAATATAACCCTGTGCTACTTTTTGAGTTTTTAAAACTCATGGTTAATCACTAATTTTGTTTCATCTCTAGACTTCCTTTTTATTTGTTTCACTTCGGCTGCTTTTATTCTGACGAGGATGAGACTGCCATCAAATCCTACATTTTACATTAGATTCAATTCAAAATCAAGCTGTTTGTGCCATTC
>SCLF01103154.1:0-10986 GCA_004367975.1 Mesochordaeus erythrocephalus
TACTATATATATATATATTATTATTAGCCAGCTTGGTCTTTACCCTGGCTAATCTCTGTATAGCTCCGGCTACTATTACAGAGTGGTATTTCAACATACCGTTCAGCTTTCACGCTGATTCTTTGACTGATTCCGTATCAAGTCTTTTTGCAAATGCAAATTAAGCTCCGCGCTTAAATTCTGAGTAAAAGAGCTCGGATTTGAAAATTTTTCTAACAAAATGCCCAGGCATAAGTTATGAATCACTTGCCTACTCTGGTTTTTTCTTCTCAGGAAGATAGAGTATGGTATCCTATATAACGAGCAAATGCTTGGTTTTCTGAGGATTTTAGCTTTCGGTATTTGATACCCGTTTCTTGCAGGTGCCTAGCCAACTAGAATGGCAGTATAGGTTGCCTGGTATCACTTTTTGTCGTTTTTTAAGATATAAAGGATATTCCGCTAACTGAAACACGGTTATGAATTTACCATCTCAATGGGTCTTAACATGAAATGACATATAGGTTTCCTATTGTTCTGTTTGTGCAGTTGATTTATGTGATATTCTCCAATATAACGTAAACTATTTCAGACTGTTTTAATAATGCAAACTTCGCAAAAAGCTATTCTCAGGAAGTCTAGCCGAAAAACTCCCGTGAAGAGTTCAACTGCTTTCACCAGCCCCGATAAACTGGTAAGGGTCTGCATTCTTTGTAATATGACACCATAAAGCATAACATTATTTATGGCTAAATCTAAGGTGGTCAATATTTTCTGGATGGTGACCAACTCAATGTTGTAGCGTTTGAGTTTATACCGTTTATTATACCGTTTATTATACATCTTTAAACGATCGTGTTTTTTGGAAATTATCTGCATAATTATAATGAGAAAGTTTCATTTGGTAAATTTAAACGTAATAATAGAATAAGGGTAATGGGACAATTCCTAACCGGAATATTACACTAAAGTTAATTTAAGACATAATTAGTTGTAATATAAGCTTAGGAATGAGGTTAAAATTAGCGATAGAAATACCCTAAGAAAATGATATATTTGTGTGTGCTCTATATATATAATAGTCCATCTAGTCATGGCCAGATTATAATGTGCGAGCTTGCTCACTTTCAACATTGATAAGATTAATTTCTTGCAAGTAAATAAAGTGAAATAGTTAAAACTACCATCTGGAAATGTATATTTTATCCAATGCCGTTTTTGCAGCGGATAGCCTAATAAGCTAATGTGGTTAGTTTCTTAATAACCTACTTTTCAGTGTTAGCTTCCGGTAATTTGTGTAAGCACGAAATTTAAAAAAAAATCGAATTTATAGTCTATTACTAAGAATACTAATGGTCATGCATAAATATATTACAATAAATATATTTCAATAACTATATTCACCAAAAGGACTATGATACCCTATAAGGGTAAGATGTATGATATATCACATCCTTCCAAAGTGTAAGATTAAATGTCATAATACACGTTTTGGTTTAAATTTCGCTCATTTCCGTTATCTCTATATTTTGAATGCGTAACGATACTCAGGATGTAACCATGAACCTGTCAACCTAGTCTAATAAAGATAGCCATGGTAATGTTATAAATTCGATGTCATCCTATTAAATGAAGTGAATACTAAAAAGTACAATTAAATATTCTCTTTAAGGGATCGAATTCAATTCTATTGGCGAATTGGGAGGCGTCAGTAAAAAACGTTCAAAAATGGAAAACAGACTACGCACTGCAGACTGGTCTCATTACGGTTTTTGAAGCAACCCTTCAACTGATCCATGGTCGAAAAAATGCGTCCAAGTTATTTTGGTGTCTACAAGATACTTGGTCTGCTTGCCCGTGGATGAAGGTAGCCACCAATGTAAAGAAAGGACTCGATAAATCGATGCAAGTGGCAATAATGCCAGCAGCTGATTTGGTCAAAACATCGAACTCAGTAAAGGTCAATACTGACGATAAGAATCAGGGACCAGCTGACCCACGTCATTTGATAAATGTTGCAATTGACCAGAATGAAAACAACGATGACCAGTCTTCCTGTACGTCGTCATGCGATGAAAGATTCTCAGTTCACTCTGAATTGTCTAATCTAATGAATAATAGACGGCCGAGCATGAAAGAACTTCCATCTATTGAGGAGCCCGTTAATGTTTACCAAATGATGGAAACAATGAAAAAAGAGATTGCTGATCTTAAAGACCTTCAAGAAATTAATTCTGATTTGGTTCACGAAATCGAAAAAGATCAGAATCAGGTGGTCACGATGATAACTTCTGTAGAAAAGAAAATAGGCCAAAAATGTGACGATAATAATGTGTCCATTAGAAAGCAGGCTTCAGATGACTCCAAGATCTCTAAGTCATTAGACCAGCGAATTTTGGTGCTCGAAAAAATTAATCAATCGGAACTGGGCTTGTCACCATTATCTCAATGGACTGCAGTTCAATCTTTTCTAGCCGTTACGGCTGGTTACGGGGGTACAGACTCGTTATCTACTATTATTGCGTGCTTACGATTTGCCGAAATTATTTACTCTAAAACTCCAAAAAGATCGAAAGAATTCGGGGAAGCGGCAAAAAAGCTAATTAAAGGCCCAATGCATGATTCGAAATGGACGTTAACCGCTATGAAAGAAATCATACAGCCATTGTTAGATACTTGCTTTCAACAAACTTTTTCTCGAATTTTGGTAAGAGCGAGTAAAGATCTAAACAAAACTTCCAGCACGATGGAATTTGATCTATGGAATAAAGAGGAAGACTCTGACGATTCTACATTTATAATTGCAGATAAAAGGATCAAAAAAGTCACAACGAAGACGTTGAAAAGAAACAAACTGCATAATTCTTCGGACTCTGAAGATTTAGATATGCCTAAAGTGAAAGTCCCTAAAGCACGTATACCTAAGAAAATAAATAAGGCAAAGCCGATCTCAAGTGAGAGAGAGGAAATGCTTAAGAAATTGAGTGCTTTGAGGACTAGCTTGGGGCAAGAAATTTAAGTTACTTTTAGTATTTAACAATAAGACCTTATATTAGTTATTGCGTTAATATCAATTTTATTCTATTCAAACTATAAGGCATAGGATAATTTTTTATACTGTTTATTATGTAATAAATTATATGCGATAAATTTATGGATTATAATACATTAATCATTACAAAGCATTTGTGAATATTCTCTCGGTTATGCAGTGATTAGCAGGAACTTAGAAATTCTGAAGATATATATACATATATGTGCGCTCGCATCAGTACTTAATTGTTGCTGTTATTGACACTTGAGTTTCCATAGCCGTGACCGCTATTATTTCCGTTTGTCCTTTTTTGGTAATTTTGGCCACTTCGTTGGTCATTGGAGTTTTCAAACTTATCGCCAGTTCTGTTACCACCAAACTTTATAAATTTTGAACGCTTGTTGAGTTTGCAATCACGCGAGCGGTGTTGACCTCTTTTCTTGTGATATACACAAAAGAACCTTCCCTCTCCATTTTCCGTATCTGTATTGAATTTGGAATCGGTAAACTAATAGAATATTGTTAAATATGGATAAATGGCTAAAAATCTTACTTTTGGAGTTTTTTCTCGTTTACTGCAGAGAGTTTCTAAAATCTTTTGCAATGGATTTGCTTTTTTATTAAAGACTTTCATGCGAGCTTGAATGGTTTGACGCAACTCCATGCTTGGTAATGCGGGTAACTATATAGTATAATTAATATGTGCCTTTATAAAAATAAGTCTTACGAGCATATTTATGCCATCGCATACGGTCATGTAACTCCCACCGGCTATTCCGATCTCATCGAAATTTTCCTCTACGCTTTCCAGGATTCGGTAATTTCGGTCTGCGAACGGTTTCTGTAGACGCATATCTTCCACAATATACTTTTTGTATTCTTTTAAATCTTGCCGAGCACTGGAGTAACGGAAGTCTTGAACATTTTTGCACATTGAAATCATACTGCGAACGATCTCGGAGCGAGGACGCTTTATCTCCACGTCATTATCTTGGATAATGTAATGATGTCTTCCACCACCGCTGTATTTATCTTTAATGATTTTCTCGACTTTTTGGACATCTGAAGATAGCTTTGAAGATTCTTGGCCAGCGGCAGTCCAGGCCTTAGTAGCCTTTTCAAGTGCATCTGGGACATCGGTCACTAGCTCTTCTAAGCCAGGCTCCAGGCCTAGTTAAATATAATAAAAGTATACTTTGAAGACCTTACTTAATACTTCTTCAACGAAGGATATTTCCTCTTTGCTCCATCCTTCGCGACGCTTGTTGTAGATTGTCTCCACTCGACTACTCATCTCGCTGACGGTCTCTTGTTCAACAACTAGGTCTTCCATTGTTATTCGTTTAGCTTCAAGTTGTCCCTCGGAACACGATAACAGCTTTCTTTTACTTGCAAGATCCTTGCTTACTTTTTCCGGTATCTAGTTATTAATGAATATTTACTATAATTAATATCATAAAGCATACCCCGTCTTCATCTGCCAAGTAGATTCTATCATAGCAGCTTGTCCCAACCAACCGATTAATTTGATCGATATTAATTAATTCGCTTATATCACCTTCTTGGTCATTCATTTCTAGTCTGAAATATGCATATATAAAACAATAATATTTGATATACGAACTCAGTGGTCTATCTGTAAGATCTGCAAGCTATATCAGAAAAACATTCAAACTGTGTAACAATCTAGAATAATTTACACGAACTACTGGCTATAATTTTTCAAAACGTCCAAATCGAGAATATTGGGTTACGCGTTTCCAACTGATGAATATCTGCGCAATTCTGTTTTTCTCATATATGTGGGATAGTAATAACTTTCGGAAATGTTTGATCTGTGAAATTTGATAACCCTTCAGATATAAGAAAGTCTCGGAAGGCTCGTAAAAATAACGGTAATAGAACATTCCATCATCGCTATCAACTAAGCGCGAGCAAGGCGTAAGGCATGATGGGATGAGTCTTGATCCAACGAAAATACGATAATCAAAGCATGAATTAGCAAGAACATGATTTGCATCGGCTCCGCTATACAAATGTAGTATTAAGAGACATTTCGATACACTAGGGGGAATGACCTAAACAAGTTATTACCATATAAGGGAATTAATGTTATTACTTTTATGGCAGCGGTTACTAGACTTCGTGGAGGATACATATAAACTCTTTCGCCGCTAAAGTTGAATCCTAGGCCATCAATGCCAGTGCTGCTGGAATAAGGATATAGACTAATGTATCGTTTCACTATTGTATTCCAGGGAGATGCGAAGGCATCAATACTTGGTCTGAAACAACTCACTATAGCCTTTTGAATGCTAGGCCTTAGGATACTCTCGATAGGGCTCAGGCTCCTTGATGCTAAATCAGCAGCTTGTTCATCTGTTGGTATCCATTGAACCTAGTTTTTAGTTATTAGCCAGGTTATATGGGCCTGTAAACAAACCCTTAGTTTAATGTTATGTAGCGTGCAGTGTTCATGAATTTTCTTGATTCCCCGTGATAACCGTAAATCTTTCGAACCATGATGGAGCCAACTTTGCACAACGGCGAAATTATCAACCATCATTAGAACACGAGAGTTATCTAATTTGCTGCCGTAACTGTCTAATGCAATAACCATAGCACTTAACTCTTTCATATGTATAGCTAAGTGGGATTCGTCGTTTGAGAATCGAAAAATGCGTTCATCAAACATGTTATAATTAGGATTGTTGCTAATTTTCAGAGCGCACCCCATCTGGCCAAGAGATGAATCTGTATGTAGTTCATAATCTGTGCAGTGAATAACGTTATGCTCTGCTACGATCCAAGGACGAGTTAGGCATAGATTTTGTAACTTAGTCCACAGATCAAGCTCATCAATAAGAGAATCGAATTCGACATCGCATTTTGGTACATATTCAAGATGGTGCTTGTACCCATAGGCTATGCAATAAGTCATCTCTCTAACGTATAATTGTAGATTTAAGACTACAGTGAGCCAGGCGCAAACCTTTCCCTAGAGGAAATAAGTAAGAATCTCTGTAAGATATTATTAGTATGGGATAACTTATGAAATGATGTAAATTGGTAAATTATGAGAAATTAAAAACAAACCCTTATCCTCTCTAGCGTCTTTAGACAGAAAGTACTGGACTGGGATGTGATGAATGAATGGATCAATTTGCATACAGATTCGTACTTGTGAATGGGAATGCTAATTGTTTCTTCGATAGTATTTAGATTAAAGCCCAAATATTCCATAGATTGAGTTGGGATGATTATACTCTTGCTTAGGGAGATAAAGCCACCGAGAGATACAAGTAGACATAATAGACTATAATTTCCTAAATTGATAACCAGTAAGAGACGCTGGGGTATAGGAAAGATAGGAATGACCTGTTGTGGTTTCATGATCTTTGGGAGGTTGAGGCATCTGCCCTAAGCAGCATCTATCATCCAAATAAAGGAAACATTTATGTCCATAGGAAGAGACTATATGAGTGCAAAGTCTGTTGCACGCCAGAAACTTACTTGCACTTTGCGTCAAGCCAAAGGGCAATGCAATGCTTCTAATTATTATATTACCAATGTGCATGTAGCATAAGGGTTGGCTTAATGGATCTACCAAGAGGTGCAAGTATCCAGACTTATCATCGGATTTGCACATATAGTCTCCGGGTGATATATGGGCAAGTAAAACGCGGATATCATCTAGTATGCATGGCAACTTAGATAAAGGTGCAGCTGCTGATAAACTACTGCCATTGCAACTAAAACTATGGTAACTTAAATATCGGAAAATGTGATCATACCATAGACGTGGTTTCTTTGGCTCCAGCGCTAAAGAGAGAAGGCAGTGAACAGGTTGTAAATTCTGGATGGTTCTAGGTATAACCTCCACTGCACCCTGCATTACCCACTTTCGAAGTTCGTTAATAATGATTGGATACTGCTTTAGAACCTGCTGAGAGTTTGGCATTTCTAGAAAATGATGAGCCATGCCTTTTCTGACCGTACGGTAACCAATAATACTGTGATTATAATACCCTTTAGACAATCGGTGATATAATTCGTTACTCCGGGCTCGTTTATCCTTGTGTCTTCCTCGACATGTTAGTGTATAGCTGCGCATTACTTTTGGTAATGTGTAGAGATATATCTTAGGACGATAAATTACGGCATTACGTTTCTTAATAAGTCGGGTATGACTCCATAAATCAACCCCTCTTGTTATGCTTTCGTAAACTTCATCTTTGTCGCTTTCTAAGCTAAAAATTAATGGTATTAGTTTACGATACAATTATATCTCATTAAAGGGAATATGATAGTTACTGTGTAATACCTTAGAAAGGGAAGCAGTAATTGCCAATGGTTACTATAATGACTCCATGAACCCGCATAAAAGTCCTCCGGTGACCTGAAAATTAAATCCAAAGCATTGGGTTTATAATGTTTTCCAGTCATGGTTCCCGAGTTGTTATTCAAACACAAAGCAAGTAACTGTTTGCACTCCGTATTAAGATTATTCATTCTAGAATATGATTATGAAATTAAAATAATTATGTTATGAAAACCAATTAAGAGTATCAATATGCGTCCAGGCCAGGCAATGTTAATTAATGCGCAGCATTCGTCGCAGCATTATGCTAAGCTAATGAAGATCAAGAGAGAGCTTGAAGATTATGCGCAGGAAATAAGGAAAAATCTTGGGGACTGGGATGCATCATATATTTACGATTATTTAATCAAATGGGAAAAGAAACCGAGAAATCAACCTCTAACAAACCGGGCGATAATTAATCAATTAGGGAATATTAAGAAAGTTTTTAATATTTTAAAATTGAGTAATTTTGAAGACAATCATGATGCTATAATGTGCATGAGAAATTACTGGATTACCCAGCGCATAAACTCAAACAACTTGCCAAAAAAGAAGCAGGCACGGATAGTGCCATTATTGTGGATAAAAAAGGCAGTTGCTGATATGATTTCTGTAAAGCCTAATACGGGAAATCTCATGCTGCTAAACGATTTAAGGATTTGGGCCTTGGTTATGTCATACAGTACTGCGGCCAGGATAGGCGATATTCTTAGTCTTAGGGCTGAAGAGGCTGTTATGTCTTGGTCGGAGGGAATAAGAGTGATCAAATGGACACTAAAGCGGTGCAAAAGTGACAGGCTTGGAGCTAGAACAAAGGCCATTTGTCTGGTGGAGTCTAAAGCGGAACCACTACTATGTCCAATATGGATGACGTTGCGCATCTGGGCAAAATATCCAGAAAAAAGTCAATCTGGTAGCCAGAGAATGGGCGCTAAAGTAAACAATGCGGGTATTTATAAAACACAGGAAATGACTCAAGGATGGGCAATCTGTGCAAAAAGAATTGAATTACCAGAAAATTTAGTGATAAATGCTAATAGCGGAAGGCGATATTTATTGACTTTTGCGATTTCAAACGGTTTAGGCCAACAAGAACTAATTCAATTAGGAACATGGCAAGGTCCGCATATGATACAAACATATACCCATAATTTAGGTCGAATAGACCGAACAATTCAAATGAAATCAATTGGGCAAACTGCCGAACAGAAAGATGCATCGGTTGAAGATATGCTTGATTAGAAATTTCTCTGTACTTTCATGTTTATATATAATAAATGAGACACAAACAAAATACGTTGATATTTGAAATATACTTCTAGAATAAATTATAGTAGCACTTCAGGTATGTGGTTTTCTAGATACATGATTGAAAAAGCTTTAGATATTATGGATGGACCACTGAGTTTTTATATCAAATAAATATTACTGTTGTATATATGAATATTATAAAACAAAATGAATTACCGTTGGGCCTGCGGGCAGCTACTTGTCATCATTGTGTATGGCCAAAAAGGGGGAATGCGTTGAGTTGAAATGATTGAATTGTCACATCTGTCGGAATTTGAATGTCTTATAAACTCATGGCCGTATGGCGCAGATCTTGTATTGCCTAATATTGATTGTGGCTTATCCTGATAGCAGTCTGGCACAAATCCTTTTCCTTAACTAATTTACATAATATCGAGAAAATATTCACAAAATGCATTATGAGTTAACTAAAAACTATATAGAGCACAAAAATTAGCGTAGATATGCTACGTATTTAATTGAAATCCTTAGACTTTGATTTACGCTAGTGGTCTTTATGGTGAATAGTGTGTCTAGAAGCATTGAAAAAACATGACATTGGAAACTCATACTCGGTATCAGTGAGCGGAATGTCATTTATATTTAATATGCATGTAATGATCTTAAATCCGCAACTTGTATCCTTAGTATTAATGCGTTATAATTGTTATTTATTCCCCCACTGGGTATCAGTTAAAAATGTTGACTTGTGCGTTGTGATGCATTGACAATTACCAAAACATCTTGAACATTGACTGGAGTAGGTCTTCATTCGTTATTATAATGACGACTGCTAAACACACAACTGTGCGCGGCCTTGTGGGTGGATATATCGAATTCTATTTACAAGTGCAATTATGCTATGGATTGGCCAATTAATGTAACTTATATTAAGGTGATATAAGAATTCGATATTTGCACCAGCAGGGCCGCGCGCATTTGTGGGTTTACCGCCCGTCATTAAATAAATACATTTCCTTAAATTGTATGGGAGATAACTTTGATACCAGTCTCATTAAGAGCTTGTTCCATCATATCATGACGGCTGCTAAACGCATAGATGCGCACGCTTTGAGGGGGAAAACATGGAATTCAGAAATGTGCTTTATAACGCTATATTAAAATTGAATTAAGCACTTGAACTTATCTAACTAATATATATAAAATTTTCGGTATCTGTTGTACGAATTCTAGGTTTGCGCTCACAAGGCTGTGTTTACCTGTGTGTTTACCGCCCGTCATGATATATTGCCTATAAATATATAAATATTGAATATGCCATCGTGGATACCAGTCTCGCTCCGAGCTTGATTCGTCATATATGGCGACTGCTAAACTTATGGGTGTTCACTCCTGAGTTGCAAGCGTGGACTGCGTGATTTGGATAGCTGCGAGTTGCGTAAATTGATTAGACAATTTAGGTGACTCGCGGTTATCGTGTTCCCGAGGTCCCTGTTTGCACTTGCAGAATGTGCTCACCTATGAGTTTACCGCCCGCCATGATATATAGTGTGCCTATAAATATATAGAAATAATGAATACCTGGGATAATTGTATTGCCATAAAATCAGTCTCATTCATAATTTAATCAAACATAATATGCCAGCTGCTAAGTCCATAGGCGCCCATGCTATTTGAGTGTGCGCAGGGGCTTCTGATATCAACATAACGGATTTTTAGCCTAAGAAATTAATAAGCTAGTTAATACTAAAACTACCTATTGACCAAACGCCTTGCTAAATTGCGAGTAGCTGATATAAGAGGTCCATGTGGGCACTTGGAGGGCTGTGCGCGCTTGTGGGCTTACCGCCTGCCATATTATATAGATACTTAATTGACTTATATGACTTTGTTGACAATTTGGGGTGGTTGCCGGAGACGGTTGCTACAAGGATATTGTTAATTGCCAATGTTAGTCTAGTGCAGGGCTTGATTCTTCATAATATGGCTGCTGCTAAAGCACTAAGCGGCCACGCTGAGCAAGTGTAAGAATAGACTTTTTGAATATAAGTAAAAGAACTATGAATATTGCAGTAAGCGTATGCTAATGCTGAGTAATCTTCAATGATCTGGAATATGAATTCTATACTTACACTTGCAGAACGGTGCTCGCTTAGGGCTTTACCACATGACATAATATATATGTACTAAAATAATATTTATTGGGATAAGCATTAGCTAGTCTAATAAGCTATGAGACTCTCCTAAACCAATAGATCTAATTATAAAGATTAGGAATGCGTGACATTACGGCACCACGAAACAACCTAAGGGGAGCAAGGAGGCTACAAACTAGCGGAACTAGTGAAGGGGGTGTTAC